>JBBPBX010093306.1:0-13579 GCA_038048925.1 Garcialebias charrua
TTGCATTACTGTATTTTGCATTCCCCCCACCCCCCCACCACCCCTCCAATTTGTGTGACCAACTTGTTGTCATCAGTCGCAGCCCAGTGATATACAGTACAGGGATTAAGATGTCACAGTTTATGCATTGTATACAGCATTGGCTCTTCTGCCAAATTTGAACACATATTTGAGGTTATTTGAACCTAACTCCCCGCCTTGTTTTGCCATATGATCCAGACATTATTGGCACTGTTCAAGGGGAATACCCAGCATCAACTACTTGGTTGGTTATTTATTTAAAGACCGTGTAAAGTGAATTTCAATATTTTCTTCAATAAACATTATAAATGTCATAATTGTAATCTTGTAAATGAGTAAAAAGTCTCAAAATTGTAGCTCAATTAATTTTGGAGTTATAGATCAAACTTTGTTTAAAGATATGTCTGTTTCAGGATTTTTTAGGCGTGGTTTAAATGTGACCGCGTTTCGTCACGCGGTCTAAAGCCCCACCCCCTGCAGCTCCAGCCGTATAAATTAGTTTTTCGCCTCGGTGGAGCCGTTCACTCGCGAATCGCAGATAGCATCAGATAGCAATAGCATAGATATTTTGTTCATTGTTAGCTAGCTAATCAATTATGCCTCGTTCCTGCATCTTCCCTGGATGTCGCAATGGTCAGGGCACCCGCTTGGTGACTTTATTTAAGTTTCCGAGAGATGACCGCCTGAAAAAACTCTGGATCGATTTTGTAACGAGAGGCCATGAAGACATCAGGATCACTGCCAGCACTCGCCTTTGCAGTTCCCATTTCACTCCAGATAGTTTCACAAATTACCTGGAGACACAGTTGGGATTTATGGACAGTCGTTTGGTCCTGGTTCGTGAGGCTCTACCGACCGTCTCCCTCCAGGACTCTCAGCCTCCGGACACCGCCGCCGCCTTTCCTGCACCTGACGGCGGGATAATGTCGCGTCCAAACTTAGTAAGTTGCCGTTTGTGCTTATTATTTTAAATAATCTAAGTGTTGACCATTTAGTGCACAGTAACTACCGAATGTACAAATCATAACGTGTTTTTATACCGCGTGGTTTTATACCGAGTCTCTGTAATAGGTGTTTCTTTTCTTTCTTTCTTTCTTTTTTCTTCTTTTTTTTATTGCTAAGCCTACAAGTTCACAAGCTCCTTTTTGCTCAGAAAATGCGACAGGTCCATTGCATACTTAGTTATCAACGTGATTACTCTTTATTTTAATCACCAACACAGACCCCGCATGCGATGTGACCGGGTCGGACCGGGTGCAGCGAGTCCGCTCATCTTCTAAAATAGCGCTTATTATTAAACACATAACAGCGTAGTTATGAATTATAGATGTGTCCTCAACTTTAAAAACAAAACCAGAGTTGTTAGTGCACTAAAAACAGTGTAACTCTTGGAAAAAGGAGCTGCTGTTACAGCCAGAACTCAGATAAAAACAGAGCAGGTTTACTGGATCTTCAGGGGGCAGGACACGGGCGCAGTACTGCGCTGAAACCACGCCCACGAGCTGACACTAGGGACGAGGCAGATCCGATCCAGTATCGGTATCCGATACCAGCATTATATATGTATCGGGTATCGGATCCAACCTGCCAATACTTTTCCGATCCAGCTTCAAAGAGCACTTGGGTTCAATCACATTCTGTGACTGCACTTTTTAACATTGTGTAAGATATACCCAATGAAGACACTCTTAAGCCTTACAATAGGGAACCCACTGACTTTACCAGCACACAGGACAGGAGGCAAGTATAACACACACATGTCCTCCTTACTCATGGTTCAGCTGAAAGAAGGGGAGTGGCTGTGTTGTCTTTCCCATCATGCTTAGCGCATTTTTAGTTTTTTCAGCTGCACCATGAGTAAGGAGGACATTTGTGTGGTATACTTGCCTCCTGTCCTGTGTGCTGTTAAAGTCAGTGGGTTCCCTATTGTAAGGCTTAAGAGTTTCTTCATTGGGTTTTTATCTCACACAATGTTAAAATGAATAGTTTGGATACAAAAGTTTCATTATACAGAGTCACATACCTGAACAGTATCGGATCGGGAAAGTATCGGTATCGGTCGATACTCAGTTAATAAATATCGGGATCGGATCGGAAGTGAGAAATGTGGATCGGTGCATCCCTAGCTGACATGCCCCCAGCGTTTCAGACGAGGGCACAATTATGTTTTTTCATTATTTTTGAGACTTAATTTTATAAGGTAAACAATGTTTTTAATCAGTCAGATTTATATGGGTGATTAATAACACATATTTATGCCGTGTGACAAACTCAAAACACACATTTAATTTTACTTTATACAGTCTTTAAAATAAACATATGGCTATGGGTCCTCATTTTCATTTATTTTTGCTTTTAGCTTTATGTTACTGTTCAGCTTCTGGTGATTAACTATCTATTTAACTTGTAAATAGACAACATCATAATGTATCCGAATTCCAAGTGCCACCATTGATACATGTACCACAATTTAAGAACCATTTGGCCCATTCACTCAGGCTACCACTGCTCTGAATAAACTGAAGGAACTGTACATGTAGCATTTGTTACCTACACCTGCTAATCTGTGCTCCAGAGTGCTGCTGTAGCCATCCCAGTCCAGTTCCTCAGTTTCTGGTTCTGCTCCTGAATCTGCGTTGGTCCCATTAGCCTCCTCAAAATCACCTGAAAGGGAACTGGAACGTCGACGTCCACACCCAGATGTCATCTCACTGATTCTTCCTCCATAAAGAGGTGCTTTCCAGACTCCACCTGTTTCACGAGGTAGCTATGTGTCCAATGTTTCTGCCCAACAGAGACGTAGCCTTCTCTTTCCCTGGGCAGTTTGCTGATGCTCTGAATGTTCCAGGTGGGTCAAAAAAATGGTAGTAAATCAATACCTCATGGTGCTCCGATCTTTGCTCTCCCAGCAAACCTTTCTTTGCACCAGACTGTGACTCTTCTTTTCTTGTTTCACTCAGACCCTTTGCTGTTTAGTTTAGCTAACCCAGCTGCTGGTTATTATACACTGAAAGTAGCCAATGCTTCTTCCACTCAACGTTGCAGGGTTTGTTCTCATCTTCTTTCTCTTCTGGCAGTCTTCTCCCTCAGAAGCAAGTGGTTCTCTGTCGTTTATGGTAGGAGGGGGTTCTAAATGTATCCCTCCTCCTTCAGAGGGTCTGGTTGGTAAGTCAGGTTAGAGAAACAGCCTGTAACTTGAGTTTCTGTGTGTCAACAGAATAAAACCAAAGCAGAGAAAAAAGAGCAGTGTTTCAGGGTAGGAAGGCCTTTTGTTCCCTCAGTTATAATTGACAGAAATGTCTTGTGTGCACACTCCCACATGGTCGCCCACAATGCCATGGCATTCATCTTCCCAAGAACAACAAAAGATACAGTATTGTGCTTCAACTATGACGTGTGGCTGACTTCTACTCAAAAAACTAGACCAAGCAATTCTTTATCTCAAGTCAACATCAGTTGGGGTCATTAGATGAGGGGAGGATTAATCATCATTCTCAGCAGGTTCAGCACCAGAAGACACATGAAGCATTAATTCATTCAACCTTTATTTATACAAGTTAATTCCCAATGAGCCTTGAGGACTCATTTACAAGAGAGACCTGTTCCATACAACATACAACGTAGATAAAGAAAAGAGAACACAAGGGTGGAGGAGATAAAAAAAAAAAACTCACACCATTGGCCACCACCATGGCCAGGGCACAGTGTGAATGTTGCAAAAAATAAAATAAAGACCTCACATCATAAACAGCAATATCTATCTATCTATCTTCGTTTAACGTCCATTTTCCCGATTCCGGGGTGGGACGCTATTTCTTTGTCGCCAAGTTTTTGATGCCAGATTAGGTGGTCAGTTGCGTCCGGTTCATTGAGGTTCAGCGCTTTCAGATCTTGTTGAATCGTTTTCCCATAAACAGCAATACACAATGACATAATACATTTATGCATGAGAAGGTCAACAAAGGCAGTGAGTTGTCCGTGGACACTGTCAGAAAGTTCCAAAGTTCTGATAAGATGGTACAGTGTCTATCAGCGGCATAGTTCTGATAAGGCCACAGATGTCTTTGGTTAATAACCCCTGAACCAGAATTTGTTCACTGATATGAAAGAAAAACAAGTTGAAGAAAATATAAAGATAAGTAGAAGCAGCTACTTAATGTAAAATGTAAATCTAAATAAACACTGGGCTTGTATACAAAAGTCTCACACACACACACAAAAATATTAAAATAAATTTTTTAATATTAGCATCCCTAAAAAAGTTAAGTCTGGTCCTCTGGACATTCAAAAAACAAACAAAAAATTTTTAGAAACATTTCGTCTTTCATCCGAAAGACTTCCTCAATCTGAGGAGCTGTATTCAGCTCAGTCTTATAAATAGCACCCTCTCATAGCGGATCAACGAGTTTGCTGCTGACCGCCAACACAGTCCAACAGTTCACGGATCACATCAACTCTGTGGATAAATATATCAAGTTCACACGAGAAGATGTAAAAAATGGCAGGCTGGCTTTCTTGGACTGTGAGGTCTCAGTTTCTGATGGAGGACATTTGCAAACTGAGGTGTACCACAAACCCACCCTCTCAGACCATTATTTACATTTTGACTCCCATCACCCTCTGTAGCACAAGTTAGGAGTCATCAGGACTCTGTACCACAGAGCAGACAGCGTCCCCACTAACTCAGGAGCCAGACAGAAGGAGAAATCACACACAAAACAAAAAGGCGTTCAATACAAGATCAACTGGACTTTATTTGTAACAGAAAACGTTTCGACTCCCATCCGGGAGGCTTTCTCAATTCCATGAATTTACATGTATTTAATTTAAATTTAAATTTTAATTTAATTTAATTAATTTAATTAATTTAATTTATTTAATTAATTTAATTTCATTTATTTATTTATTTTTATTTATTTTTATTTAATTTTAATTTTTAATTTAATTAATTTAATTTAATTTATTAAATTTATTAAATTTATTTAATTTCATTTATTTATTTATTTTTATTTAT
This sequence comes from Garcialebias charrua, assembly GCA_038048925.1. Lineage (NCBI taxonomy): Eukaryota > Metazoa > Chordata > Actinopteri > Cyprinodontiformes > Rivulidae > Garcialebias > Garcialebias charrua. The sequence goes on from JBBPBX010093306.1 coordinate 5,036, forward strand.
TTTTATTTAATTTTAATTTTTAATTTAATTTAATTTTTATTTAATTCAATTTACATGTATGTGTTACCTCAGCTTGAAACTTACACATGATGGTGCGTGGTTCTGTTATAACTCCAAACTTCGCACAGTTGTTCATGGAATTGAGAAAGCCTCCCGGATGGGAGTCGAAACGTTTTCTGTTACAAATAAAGTCCAGTTGATCTTGTATTGAACGCCTTTTTGATTTATCATGTCCTGGACGACTGAGAATCTTCACCAGCACACACACAAGACAGACTCTAGAGAAATGTGGATATCCTAACTGGGCCTTCCTGAAAGCAGAGAAGAAACCCAAACAGGACTCTAGCCAACCATCAGGTGAAAAGAAGGAACCCAGACCCACCCAGACCAGTGGTCGTTCCGTATGTTGCGGGAGTTTCAGAGAAACTGAGACGTTTATTTTTTATTATTTTTTTTTTTCCCATTTATAGATGGCCTCCCTTCACACCTTATAGCCATCCTCTCACTCCAATATGTATTTTTTTTTAATAGAGAGAAAGAAAGAAAAGAGAAAGTGAGACAACAAAACAACAATTATCCACAAAAAGAGCACAAGGCAAACACACCAAACCTCCGTCCACAATCCTGCAAAGCACATGACAGAACACAGCAACGAAACATACAAGCATAAAGACTGATAATATTCATGACCTTGCATTAGATTTCTATATATAAACATACCCATACCTACAAATATATATACAGTATACATACATATATATTTATATTCATTTATATACCCATCTACATATATCTACATATACATCCCTGCATCCATTTGTGTGTGGTTGTGAGCATGCATAAGTGAATAAGGTTCCTCCAATAGAACATTTAGTAGCGATTGTGAAGCATCAGAGATCTGTCCCCCCAAAGCCCGAGACAGACGAAAGGGCGATCAAAGCCCAAGACCTCAGGAAGGACCCCGAGCCCAGAGTCCCCAGGACCACCCGAACAGGACGAGCCACTCGTCCACTCCCCAGATCCGACCAAGGGGAAGAACCGGACGAACCCCACCAGGGACCACACACAATGACCCCCCGGGGTCAACAGCGACAAATGCACAGGCCCCCGCCAGAGCCCGCTGCACCGACGTAGCCCCAGGGCCGGTCACCGATGCTCGGGCACCGGGGACGCCCACCCCTCAGGCCCAGACCCGACAGGACCAGAGGACCCGAGCCCCGCCAGGCAGCCACCAGGCCGAGCCGACCAACGCCCAAGCGCCCAGCCCCAGATAGTGAGGGTCCCAAGCACGCCCGCAGGCAGAGGAACACCCACCAGGGGGCCACGTGGCAGGAGCGCGACACTAGGTAGCCTCAGAAGTATCAGAGAGGGGGCAGTCCAAGTCCCAGCCTGACACTTAAACATTCATACACAGACACACTCATTTAGACCCACCCTCATCCTCACCCTCAGTCATAGAAAGACAAACAATAACGACACGCTCCAATCATAATCCCGAAGCACACTCTATACCCCCCAGGTCCAAGACATGTACCTGCTCCCTACATGGGGCAGCCCACATCCAAACCCAGGAGGTAGGCCCATTCATTCTGGGGTGGAGAGTAGCAGACATCCAAGATCCGGCCCACCCCGCGCCCCGCCGACAGGACAGGGCAGGACACTCGAGCCCAAGCAGCCCCAGAGGGAGCGCACCGCCAGTCCCGCCCACGGCAAACCCGCAGGCCCCGAACCCCCCCACACCCCAGCACAACCCCTGACGGCCCACCCCCAGAATGTCCGCCAGGCAACCAGGGGGGTAAGAGAAAAATAAATAAATAATATATATATATATATATATATATATATATATATAAAATAAATAAATACATAAATAAATAAAATTGAAATTAACAAATCAAGACCCCGACACACACACCCCCGTCCCCAAATGTATTGTTGGTGAGTGTTGTTCTAAAGTGTACTTAAAAAGGAAAGAGAAGGAGCAAAGGCTGGCATTGTACCAGTTTCCCCTCCACTCCAACTCTAACCCAAGCCCTAATTGTCTAAATGCATAATGTTGAGTGAGCACAGGCATGGGGGCGAGAGTGATGTCATCCCGCCACCCATAACAATGTGCTCACTCCATTCCCTATATGTGACTTTTATGAAGAAGTTTATGAATGAATGTCTAAAGTGTATATAAAATTGAGTCCCAGGTGTTCTGAACAACAGAGATGTAGAACCATTGCAGCACACCCGAGACTCAAATTCCCTACATGTATTAATTTAAGATGAAGAGGGCGGAGGTGCGTGTTGAGGGATGGGGAGAAAAATATCTGCAGGAACAGTGCTCCCACAGCGAGTCAGCTCCCCCGCTGACCCTGCGTACCCCCCCAGCTCGCCAAGGTCCACCCAAGGAGCGAGGAAAAAGAAACACCTCTCCGACCGCCAGGCCATTGAGCCAAGACCAGAGAGGGACACGGCCCCGAGGGCCGCCAACAGCAGAACCAACAGCCCACACCCACCAGGGCCGCCGTGACCCCTGCGAACCGCAGTCAGCCCGCCGCCCTAGAGGACACAAAATCCCACATGGACGACACGGCCAAGAGCGCCCGCCCAACCGCCGACAGAGCCAGGAAGCACCAAGAACAGGCCCCAACCAGGGCCCGCACACCGGCCAAGCATAGTCCAAGACCATCATCAAGGACATCCACTCAATCCCCACCCCAGAAGAAATACTACACCCACCCTTCATATTAACAACTTTCAGAACACATAACACATTAGACACCCAGGCTGGGTTTGCCCGCCCCCTCCCATCGGCCACCAGTCACGCCCCCAGACACCACCCCCCAGCATATGAACCCCCAACCCACCAGCGAGCCGAGGGCCCCCGGCCAGAGCCGGGCACCAGAGCGCCAGTCAGCCCATGCCCGGCGACCCGCCCACCAGAGCCCACGATCCCCGATCCCTACCAGGCCCAAGCCCGGGGACGACACGTCCCCAGAGTCCCAAGCCCCCGGCACCCGCCCCGAAACCACCCCAGCACAGCCGGGTCACCGACCGGCGACCCATGACTGCCGCCACCGACCACCCGAGGGCCCGCATGCCGCCCCTAGCAGATATCCCCCAGAACCCCCCCGGTCCTCCCCAGGTCGAAGACAGGGTCCTCCCCGCCCAAGCAGCCCCAACCCCCCGGTGCCCCAAACCCCAACCCCCCCCTCCAGTCCCAATGCCCCACAAGGCCACATCCCAGACCCCCCACCCTCACTACGTAACGGAACCGATCAAAGAATGCCAAATAGATTGATCCAATGTGTCGGCAGATGCTGTTTCAAGACTAATATGATCTAACAGAAGATTTTTATACTGATTAATGCTAAGATTATTTTTATTTTTCCAATTTACGAGTATGGTTTTCTTTGCGATGCATAAGGCAGTGAAAAGCATATAGGATGTATTTTTTTCTAGTATAACATCTTCAAAGATACCCAATAAGCAAACAGATGGAGAGAGTGGGATATTAAATTTCAAACATTTAGACAAGTCTTCACATACCTGTACCCAGAACCTCTGAACGGGTGGACAGAACCAGAGCGCGTGAATATAATCATCAGGTGTATTACTTATGCACTGTGAGCACTTGTTAGATGGTATAAAGCCCATCTTAAACATTCGCTGACCTGTATAATGTACTCTATAGAGAACCTTATATTGTATTAATTGTAAATTGGAGATTCTAGTCAATTTAAAAGTATTTGAACATACTTGAGACCAAATTTTTTGTTCAAAGTTGATTGATAAATCTGACTCCCATTTTTCAACAGGTAGTGCTATCGAGTCATCGATTCTAGACAATTTTTTGTATATTTTAGATAATAATTTGGGTGGTTGAAAATTAATAAACTCTAACACACATGTTGGTGTTTCCAACACTGTTTTATTAAGCTTAAATTTCTTTTTTACAATTGACTTAATTTGTTGGTATTGTAGGAAATATTTATTATCAATGCCATATTGTATTATTAATTTATTGAATGGAATAAAGTCTATACCCTCAAATATGTGTTCCAGACATTCAATTCCTTTCATTCTCCAATTTTCTAAACACAACTTCCCAGTGGCTTTTAAACCCCAAAATACATTACGGTAAAGACTGGTTCATCCCAAAGATCCAGTCCCCCGGCAAAAACAGAGTAATATTGTGTATGTTGTTCAGTGTCAGGAGGGCTGTGATCAGTCTTATATCGGGGAAACTAAACAGCCACTGGCCAAAAGGATGGACCAGCACAGAAGATCAACATCATCAGGTCAGGACTCTGCGGTCTACACTCATCTCCAGGCCAGCAGTCACTCTTTCAGGGATGAAGATGTTCACATCCTTGATAGAGAGGAACGATGGTTTGAGAGAGGAGTAAAGGAGGCCATCTTTGTGAAAAGAAACCGTCCATCATTAAACAGAGGTGGAGGCCTCCGGGTTCAACTGTCCCCCTCTTACAATGCTGTTATTGCTAGTATCACTCAGCCCTCTGTGAATAGCAAACAACCATCAGGGTGCCAACGAACCATCGTTAGGCTGATGGTCCTCCTTAATCATGTGGGCAGCTGGTTTTGGCTGTCAGCAGCAAACTGGTTGATCCACTGTGAAAGGGTGCTATTTATAAGCCTGAGCTGAATACAGCATCTCAGACTGAAAAAGTCAGAGGAAAGACGAAACGTTTCTACAATTTTTTTGGTTTGTTTTGGTTTGGTCTTTGAATGTCCAGAGGACCAGACTTTTTTCTTTTTTTTTAGATTTTTCTTCCTGGATTATTGAGCATGCATCAGGACAAATCCTTAAACATGAACAAGGTGAACAAAACAGTAATGTTTACTATAAAAGCTAAAAACAGTTACGATATTGCTACTTATGTATTGGTCCTGTGTACAGTATTCTCTTGTTGATCCCCTGTGAGCCGAGAACTCTTGTCTGTTGTGCTAGGATTGATTAGCAAGTTACCTACCACTAGGAGGACAACACAGCTTTCCTCATAACAATAAACTCACTGCATGAGGAAGCATTGCTGACAATCTTTCTCATGATTCTTTCCCCACTACTCAGGGGTACAACATAATCAGGTGAGGAAGGGTACATTTCCCCAGATCCCTCTAGGATTGCTTTGCTCTGCAGGTACTCACTAATACATGTAGGTGTCCCTAATGTTGGCAGGTATGATGTAGGCTTTTAATTTTAATATTCTGCATCTCATTCATTATATTGTTGTTAGTGGGTTAAGTTGGACCAACTGTCTTTTTTAAATGAAGGACAATATCAAAGACAAAACTATTTAGTTTCTTTTGTGAGATTAAATTGTAAATTAGCATTGAGGTTTAGAAAATTATGCAGGGGCACCACATAAATTCCTGCCCATGACACCAAAATGGTTGCCAATCATATTGCTGTGTATTTTTAACTCCCAGAGCAATCCAATTGAAATAAAGATACATGTACACACAGTTCAGTAAAAGGGAAGTGATTTTATTTACAGTGGAGGATTCCGCAAAGGACACAGGATCTGCAAAAGATGGAGAACTGTGTGCATTTGGTTCAGTGGTTAATGAAGAGAGATTGTAAGAATAATTTCCCTCCCTGGTATTTGCAGGGTCAATGGTTCAGTAAAGCGGATGGAGGATCCCAGTGTGAGTATGGTGGCTGAGGGGGTGAGCAGCAGGTAGGTATGCTGGTGGCAGGTAAGTAGATGATCAGCAGCACGCAGATGAGTGGCAGAATGAACACAGGTAAGCAGGCAGTATGATGGTAGCTGAGATTGAACTCCAACACATATTACTGTCAAATCAAATTTTTAAAATGACCACAATGTGGTCCCATCAAAGTTTCTCAAGGAACGTTCTAGTTGGGCATTGCTCTCAGCTACCTCCACACCAAATTTCTGGCCTTGATCTATCCTCTTTGTCAAACTTTAGGCCAATCTCAAAGTTACCCTTTATATCCAAAATTTTGGAAAAATTTGTTTACACCCAGCTGCAGTCCTTTATGGATGAATTTAAAATATTGGAGTTCTTCCAGTCTGGTTTCAAAATGCACCACAGCACTGAATCTGCTCTTTTAAGGGTTTTTAATGACATATTTTTATCACTGGATTCTGGAAACTGTGTTTTACTTGTGCTTTTAGATTTAACAGCTGCTTTTGACACAGTTGACCATGATATTCTTATCGCCAGATTGGAGCAATGGGTGGGCATCACTGGCTCAGCTCTGCAGTGGTTTAGGTCCTACCTTTCTGATGGAAATTTCAGTGTGATGATGGATAATTTTACCTCTGCTTCTGCTGCCCTCCCCTGGGGGGTACCTCAGGGCTCTATTCTTGGTCATCTCCTCTTTTCACTTTATCTTCTGCCACTGGGTTCTATTTTCAGAAAGCATGGTGTGCAATTTCATTTATATGCGGATGACAGTCAAGTCTGCTTCCCTTTTGAGCCGCCTGGCCTTGTGGTGCGGACACAACAATCTCACTCTCAACGTGGAGAAGACAAAGGAGATTGTTGTGGACTTCAGGAAGAGGGATGCCCAACATGCCCCTCTGACCATCAACAGCACCGCAGTGGAGAGAGTGGACAGCACCAAGTTCCTGGGAGTGCACGTCTCAAAGGACCTGTCCTGGAGCAGGAACACTGCATCACTGGCCAAGAAGGCTCACCAGCGTCTCTACTTTCTCCGCAAGCTGAAAAGGGCTGGAGCTTCAACCCCCATCATGTGCACCTTCTACAGAGGTGCCATAGAAAGTGTCCTGACCAGCTGCATCACTGTGTGGTTTGGTGCATGTACTGCATCCTGCCGCAAGAGCCTCCAGCGCATCGTGAGAGCAGCTGAGAAGATCGTCGGCACCTCCTTCCCCTCACTGCAGGACTTACACAGCAACCGCCTCACTCGGAAAGCCCTCTGCATGGCAGGTGATCCCACACACCCACTACACAGCTGCTTCAGACTGCTGCCATCAGGGAGGAGACTGAGGAGTCTCCAGGCTCGAACCAGCAGACTGAGAGACAGCTCTGTTCATCAGGCAGTCAGAATGCTAAACACTCTGCCTGCTCTGCCCCCCTCCCATTTGAACTGCCTTAACACTAAAAACTTTCTCACACATTACCACACAACACAAAGATTTTAACACTGGACTCTGTGTCATCAAACGGGTTATTCACTAAACTCTCGGTCATGTGCTCATTCAGTTTGCACTACTTCTCATATTTGCACTAATGTTTGTATTACATCACTGCCTATAGTCATAATACTGTTTACATTCTCTGTTTACATACTACTGTTTACATTCAATGTTTACATTTATTAATACTGTTTACATTTATTACTACTGCTTACATTTATTACTACTGTTTACATTTACACTACTTTTATATCTACACCACTGCTGATACATATACAGTATTCTCTGACCAGCCTCATTTAAGGATGCCCAATGTGCCTTACTGCATATGCCACTTTTGCCTCTATAACAACATCAACTACTGCCTCATGCATATACTGTGTACATTAGCTCATATGCTGCTTTGCCACTTTGCAAATGTCAATGCTAGAACCTTTAGTTTATTTTATAGTTATACTTTTTATACTTTTTTATACTAGTATGCAAAAACTCAGGACAGTATTATGTTCATTAAATGTTTAGTGTTTTAGTTTTAGAGTTGGTGTAAATTTTCATACTCTTATACCACTATGCAAAAACTCAGGACAGTGTTACAGTTTTACTATTTTATGCTTATGTCTATTATTATATGTTTCAGTGTTTCAATGTTTAAGTGGTTACTGTTGCACCGAGGGACTGAGAGAAACGCAATTTCGGTCCTGTGTATGTCCTGTACATATTGCAGTTCTGACAATAAAGTTGACTTTAAAACATAATGGCTCCACTCAGTCTCTTCTGGACTGTCTTGTTGACATTAGAGGATGAATGGCACTTAATTTCCTCCATTTTAATGAAAAAAAAAGACTGAGGTTATGGTCTTTAAATCCCGTGGTCCTAACAGTCCCCCCCACCTTTGATTTTTCCTCTTTGGCCCCATATGAAAAATCGATTGTGACAAATCTAGGAGTGAAAATGGACCCCTGCCTGAAACTTGACTGCCATATAAACAGCATGGTAAGTCGTCTTTCTTTCAGCTGAGACGCCTGTCAAAAATCAAGCCCTTCCTTTCTAGACACCACTTAGAGATAGTACCATGCTTTTATTACTTCACGGCTGGATTATTGTAACTCTCTTCTGATCAGAGTTAGCCAGCCTTGCTCTCACGGTTGCAGCTGGTACAGAATGCTGCTGCACGATTTTTGACTGGTACAGGCAGACGTGAGCATATCACTCCAGTTTTAATGTCCCTTCATTGGCTTCCTGTCCAGTTTAGAATCCATTTTAAAGTTTATTGTTTGTTTTTAAGTCTTTGAATGGTTTTATTCCCTCTTATTTGTCTGAACTGCTTCACCTTTACAAGTCATCACATGCTCGTAAGTCCTCTGACCAGAAGTTTTTAGCAGTCCCAAAAAACTTTCATACATCC
>JBBPBX010093307.1:0-13579 GCA_038048925.1 Garcialebias charrua
AGAAGTTAAAAAACTGAATGCAGCAAAAGCTAGAGCAAAAGTTTATGATGAAGGTGAAAGTATTTCTGAAGGTCAGAATTTACTAAGCAGTATTAAAATAGACAATGAAATTCAAGCAATCCCTATCATAACACACGTTCCCTTTCAAGCTCCAAGTTTGACCCAAGCCCACAATGCTACGAGCCTTAGATATACACCACACATTCCTATGATCGTAAACCAATCTCAACCAAATCCTAGAGACCAACCTAAGGTCACCACATGCCAAACATTCAAAGCATCAAGCCCACCATGCATCCCACAAGTCACACAAGCTCCCCTTGGACCTATGTTACACATTCCTACAGTCTTAAACCAAGCTCAACCAGATCCTGGTGAACAAGCTGAGGTCACCACAAGCCAAACACTTAAAGCATCAAGCCCACCATTCACCCCACAAGTCACACAAGCTCCCTTCGGGCCTGTGTTACACATTCCTACAGTCTTAAACCAAGCTCAACCAGATCCTGGTGAACAATCTGAGGCCACCACAAACCAAACACTCCAAGCGTCAAGCCCGCCATTCATCCCTCCAGCCACACAAGTCTCATCGGTTGCAATTCAACAACAGCTAAATTACGAGCTAGCTAGCATACTAGCAGAAGCAATAAATGCTAATCGCCTTCCAACTCCAGAACCTGCATTGTTTACTGGCGACCCTTTAAAGTTTAAAGACTGGCAGTTGTCATTTGAAATCCTGATAGAAAGAAAAAACATTCCAAAGAACGAGAAACTTTATTATCTCAAAAGATACCTCGGTGGACCAGCAAAGAGAGCAGTTGAAGACCTTCTCTTAGTAGGCACAGATGATGCATATGATTCAGCTTGGAAGGTGCTAGAAAAGCGTTTTGGAAGTCCATTCACCATAGGAAAATGTTTTAGAGACAAACTTAACAATTGGCCTAAAATAAACGCCAAAGATGGAAATGAGTTGAGAGAGTTTGCTGACTTCCTTAAGACTTGTGAAGCTGCAATGTCACACGTAACAGCATTGGAGGTTCTCAATGACTGTATGGAAATTCAGAAACTTTTGCTAAAACTTCCAGAGTGGCTGACCACAAGATGGAGCCGGACAGCTATGGAAATAACAAGAAAGGCTGTTGATGAAAAGTACCCATCCTTTCACATGTTTGTTGATTTTATATCCACTGAAGCTGACATAGCCTGCGATCCCATTGCTTCAGTCTTCTTCTTCTTCTTCTTCTTTCGGCTTTTCCCTTTTCAGGGGTCGCCACAGCAAGTCATCCTCCTCCATCTTGCTCTATCCTCTGCATCCTCTGTCCTCACTCCGACTACCTCCATGTCCTCTCTAACTGCATCCATATATCTCCTCTTTGGTCTCCCTCTTTGTCTTTTTCCTGGCAGCTGCATTTCTAACATCCTTCTACCAATATACCCACTGTCCCTCCTCTGGACATGTCCAAACCATCTCAGTCTGGCCTCCCTAACTTTATCTCCCAGTTGTTTAACATGTGCTGTACCTCTGATGATCTCATTCCTGATCTTATCCATCCTTGTCACTCCTAAGGAGAACCTCAGCATCTTCATTTCTGCCACTTCCAGTTCTTTCTCCTGTCTTTTTGTCAATGCCACTGTCTCCAGACCATACAACATAGCTGGTCTCACCACTGTCTTGTAAACTTTTCCTTTGACCTTTGCTGACACCTTTTTGTCACAAATCACTCCTGAAACTTTTCTCCATCCACTCCATCCTGCCTGGACTCTCTTTTTCACCTCTTTACCACATTCCCCATTTTCCTGTACAGTGGACCCCAAGTACTTGAAGTCCTGCACCTTTGTGACCTCTGCTCCTTGTAGCCTCACTGTTCCACTGGCCTCCCTCTCATTCACACACATGTACTCTGTCTTACTACGACTGACTTTCATTCCTCTTCTTTCAAGAGCATACCTCCACCTCTCCAAGTTCTCTTCCACTTGTTCCCTGTTCTCACCACAGATCACAATGTCATCTGCAAACATCATAGTCCATGGGGATTCCTGCCTGACCTCATCTGTTAGTCGGTCCATCACCAGAGCAAACAAGAAGGGGCTCAGAGCCGATCCTTGATGCAATCCCACCTCCACCTTGAAGGTATCTGTCACACCCACAGCACATCTCACCACTGTCCTGCTGTCCTCATACATGTCCTGTACCAGTCTAACATACTTTTCTGCCACTCCAGATTTCCTCATGCAATACCACACCTCTTCTCTTGGTACCCTGTCATATGCTTTTTCTAAATCCACAAACACACAATGGAGTTCTTTCTGACCCTCTCTGTACTTCTCTATCAACATCCTCAAAGCAAAGATGGCATCTGTGGTGCTCTTTCTTGGCATGAAACCATACTGCTGCTCACAGATAGTCACATCTTGTCTAAGTCTTGCTTCCACAACTCTCTCCCAGATCTTCATTGTGTGGCTCATCAACTTAATTCCCCTGTAGTTGCTACAACTCTGTACATCACCCTTGTTCTTAAAAATGGGAACCAGCACACTTCTTCTCCATTCCTCAGGCATTTTCTCACCCTCAAATATTCCATTAAATATTTGAGTCAAAAACCTCACTGCCATCTCTCCGAGACATTTCCAAACCTCCACTGGTATGTCATCAGGTCCTACTGCCTTCCCCTTCTTCATTCTTTTCAGAGCTTTCCGGACTTCACCCTCACTAATCTTTCCCACTTCCTGGTCCACAGTTTCTATTACCTCCACTCTTCTTTCTCTTTCATTCTCTTCATTCATTAGCTCCTCAAAGTAATCCTTCCATCTTCCCATCACACTCTCCTCACTTGTTAGAACATTCCCATTCCCATCTTTAATAAGCCTAACCTGCTGCACATCCTTTCCAGCCTGATCCCTCTGTCTTGCCAATCGGTACAAGTCCTTCTCGCCCTCTTTAGTGTCCAGTCTCCCATATAACTCATTGTACGCCCTCTGCTTTGCCTTAGCTACTTCCCTCTTTGCTCTATGTCCCATCTCCTTATATTCCTGTCTCCTCTCTTCAGTCCTCTCACTGTCATATTTCTTCTTGGCTAATCTCTTTCTTTGAATGGCGTCCTGCACTTCACTATTCCACCACCAGGTTTCCTTATCATCCATTCTCTGTCCAGATGACACACCAAGTACCTTCCTACCTGTCTCTCTAATTACTGTTGCTGTAGTAGCCCAGTCACTTGGAAGCTCTTTCTTACCACCCAGAGCCTTTAACAGCTCGTCTCTGAATTTCTCACAACATTCTTCCTTCTTTAGCTTCCACCATTTGGTCTTCTTCTCTGATTTTACTCTTTTTCTCTTCTTCGCAACAACAGTCATTCTACACACAACCATCCGATGCTGTCTGGCCACACTCTCCCCTGCCACAACCTTACAGTCTCCAATCTCCTTCAGGTTTCCTCTTCTACACAGAATGTAGTCGATCTGCGTACTCCTTCCTCCACTCTTATAGGTCACTCTATGTTCCTCCCTCTTTTGGAAATAGGTATTGACTATAGCCATTTCCATTCTCTTGGCAAAATCCACCACCATCTGTCCTTCCTGGTTTCTTTCCTTGACACCAAACCTACCCATCACTTCCTCATCCCCTCTGTTTCCTTCACCAACATGTCCATTCAGGTCTGCTCCAATCACCACTCTTTCCTCCCTGGGAATACTCTCTATCACTTCATCCAAATCTTTCCAAAATTTATCTTTCTCCTCCTCATCACATCCAACCTGTGGAGCATAACCACTTACTATGTTTAGCATCAGACCTTCTACTTCTACCTTTAGACACATCACCCTATCTGACACTCTCTTCACCTCTACTACATTCTTTGCCAACTCCTCCTTCAGGACCACCCCTACTCCATTTCTCTTTCTATCCACACCATGGTAAAACAGTTTGAACCCTGCTCCAATACTGCGAGCCTTGCTGCCCTTCCACTTGGTCTCTTGGACACATAAAACATCTACCTTTCTTCTCTGCATCATGTCAGCCAGCTCTCTACCTTTGCCTGTCATTGTCCCCACATTTAGAGTTGCAACCCTCAGTCCTACATTCTTCACTTTCCTCCTCTCCCTCTGTCTCCTGACACGTTTTCCTCCTCGGCGTCTTCGACTAACAGTAGTACAATTTCCGCCGGCACCCTGTTTGTCAACAGCACCGGTGGCGGACGTTGTTAACCCGGGCCTCGACCGATCCGGTATGGTTTCACTTTGATGAACTCGCATTATGGTTTTGGCAAGTGTTTTACGTCGGATGCCATTCCTGACACAACCCTCACCATTTACCCGGGCTTGGGACCGGCACAAGAGATACACTGGCTTGTGCTCCCTAGTGGCTGGCTTTGCTTCAGTACAAGCTCTAAAAGGTTTGGAAATGAGTGAACCCAAACACTCAAAAAGCCAAGTCATTCAAGCAAGAACATTAGCAACAGACTCAAGCCACACACATACTATAACCTGTCTTTTCTGCAAAGGAAATGGTCACACACTTGATAAATGTTTCAAGTTCACGGAAAACCCTGTCCAAGACCGTATCAAGTTTGCACAAGCAGAAAGGCTGTGTTTTGGATGTTTAACCCTCCTGTTATGTTACGGGTCAAATTGACCCGTTTTCAAGTTTACATTTTTTTTTTAAATAGTTAAAAATATTTTTTCTGCATGAAACTTTTTCTATTTGTCTTAATAGTTCCAATCAACAAATAAATTGAAAATGATTCACTTTACACATTTGTACCACTCCCTGCGTCTACTTGTTACATCGATACTGTTCGGGTCAATTTGACCCGGCAGTCAAATTGAAGGGTAAAAAGGGTAAAAACATTTCCAATTCTATTTGTTTCCTTGAAACTATGAGACATATTTCACTACACACACACACACACACGCACGCACGCACGCACGCACGCACACACATACACACATACACACATACACATGCACACATGCATGCACATAAACCCACTTTCTCACTATTCTCTTTACTTCACAAGGAAACTGTGAGAAAGCAGGTGTTTATACAACTTTTGACGGGAACCTTTTCTGTTCCCGTGGGAAAACTCCACCCACACAAATCTTCATGACTCATTTGTCTTGATTTTAATGAGCGGGTCAATTTGACCCAGAACAGTAAATGTGTCTCAAGTTCAATTATAAAGATCACCCTTTGAAAAAAATAAAATAAAATGTAACATAATTTTTTTTACAAAAATCAATTTCAAGGATAATTATTGTTTTTTTGTGTGTAGGTTTTTTCAGCAAACATAAAAAATGTAAATCACATTGTTTATGTCCAAATGAGTTAGTCGTCATTATCCTTTATTTATGAGAAATAAAAAAAACATCATTGCACAAATATTGACTGACATGGTTAGTATTGGAGTTAATAATCAGATACAAAAAGGTTTTGGAGGATTTTTTGGGTTTCTGACACTATTACATGATTAAACACTCCCCGGGTCAAATTGACCCACGAACATTATTGCTGTACCTCAGAAACGAACATAACAGGAGGGTTAAAGAGAGGACATCATTCGAAGGAGTGTGATACCAGGAGCACATGCGAAAAATGTCAAAGAAAACATCCTACATGTTTACACGACGACAAGTTCGTTGAACGTAAAAGGGTAATATCTGCAACGAACGATAACACCCAAGACGAAGAAGCCAACACTAAAGAAGAAGCTGAGCCAGCGATCTCTAATAGAGTAACCCGATCAACTTCAGGTACATTAACGTCCTCTATAGTACCTGTCTGGGTTTCATCAAAAATTCACCCAAACAAAGAAGTTTTAGTATATGCCCTCCTCGACTCACAAAGTGATACATCCTTCATCTTGGATGAAGTAGCTCAAGATCTTGACACGGATAAAGGTAAAGTCAATCTGCGACTGTCAACTATGTCCGCCAAGTCAACAGTAATACCATGTGATAAGCTGGTAAACCTTCAAGTCAGAGGATATAAGCATGAAAAGAGAATCACATTGCCACCAGTCTACACAAGAGAGTTCATCCCTGTTAATAGATCACATATCCCAACGTCTGAAACCGCCTTAAAGTGGCCACATCTCGAAAGGTTGGCGGATAAGATACCTCCGATGCTCGAATGTAAGGTTGGTCTCCTTATTGGCTACAACTGTCAACAAGCCCTCTTACCACGAGAAGTTCTTGCAGGCAGTGAGAACCAACCTTATGCACAGTTAACCGACCTTGGCTGGAGCATAGTTGGTGGCTCATCTCAAGTTCAAAATCATAAAGACGTCATCAGCACAAGTCACAGAATCATTGTTCGCGAAGAAACCCCTGTGTCACAATCAGCAGTTGAACCCAAACAACATGTGCACTTTGTATGCAACACCCAAGTAAAGGAAGTCAGTTCAATTGATGTGATTAAGACTTTAGAACCAGATTTTCAACTCAGTGAAGATCGTACACCAACAGCACAGTCAAAGGACGTGAATCCAGTTCTAGAACGTTTAAAGAAGTTCTCTGATTGGTCGAGAGCTGTAAAGGCTATTGCTAGACTCAAGCGGTTCATCAAAGAGTTTAAGGGTGTTCAACAAAGAACAAACCAAGTAACAGATCTTGAAGAGAGAAGAGACACAGAAATGTTCATTATCAAGCTAGCGCAAAGAAAGGCTTTTATTAAAGAAATACAGAAAATTAGATCTCAGAAAGAAATGTATCTGAGCAAGCATAACAAACTAAAGCAGCTAAATGCTTTCTTGGATAAGTCCAATGTTCTCAGGGTGGGAGGAAGGTCGTCCCGATCAGCCTTACACCATATCAAGCACCCCGCAATTCTCCCCAAGAAATCTCATGTGTCAGCCCTCCTCATCAAACACTACCATGAACGTGTACATCACCAAGGAAGAGGCGTGACTATGAATGAACTGCGTGTAAATGGCATATGGATTCTAGGATGTAGAACTATGGTCTCTTCGCACATCTACAACTGTAGCGAGTGTAGAGGATACAGAAAGGCCACAAACCTCCAAAGGCGACAGAAATGGCAGAAAGTTTCATGGAACCCGCAAGCGAACGACACTGTGATCCTACAAGATCCTACCTCTTGGAAAACAAAGTCTGTGATCCTTTGGAAAACAAAGTCTTATAATCCACAGCGGTAATTCCACAGCAGTAATTCCACAACGATTAGTTTTGTTGATTGATCAGCAACAATTGTTTTCATAATCAGCATGTAGAGGGGATCCCTCGATTGACGCAGAGGAGGCGACCCTTGGATGAAGGTTGAAGACCAAGCGTTGGAGCTGCAGGTCCCCACATCGAAGGTTGTTGGCTGGTTGGTTTCCAGTCAGTGCCACTCTGGTTCTATGTGTCATGCAATTATGTGGTTTTTAGGTGGGCTTATGATTGGGATTTTACATTAGGCCCTACCTATATGCACCTGGTATGTAAGCTATCATGGTTTAGATCAGCTACAATTACCAATTAAGGGGTGGATCAATTCTGTAAAATTAGATATAGGGATTTGTACCTATAAAATTTTGGAGGGCTTCTGTAACGAAGGCCTCTAATTCCAAACTATTCCTCCATTCATTACTTAGTTTAGGTTAAACTAAAATAGAAAAATGAAATATAGTTTGATCTAAATGTCTGTTGTCTTTTAGACGAACGACGTAGGATTTGGTATTCCTAATAAATTTTGAAGTCTATGGCGAGACTCATCAAAATGAATAGACAATCTAGAATAGAAACGATCGAATCGGTTCAATTTAGAAATTGTGAGACCAGTGTAGTTTATTGTACCTTGAGTAGCTTTAAACTACATTGACTCTTCGACGATTGAGATTTAACAAAACGAACTGCATGTTGGCATAGTTAAATCCATATCATTCATTAACCAATGTTAATACAAAACCTTTTTGGCTGGGAGTGTTCAGAACCAAACAATATCTCAACTAATGACAACAGTAATGACTAAACAACAAGGAAACAACGTTTCACTGCTTCGACACACTCTTGTCGTCAGATTCCAAAGTGCAACACACAAGAAAAACAGGTCTCAACTTTATGACCGAGGTCAAATTAAATCTCGTGGATTTAAACGGTTGTTAAGGTTAGTTTTTTGTTGTGGGTTTTAGGCTTAGCGTTTCTAAGTTCAAATTGGACAATGCGACTTATAGGGTGGAAAATACGGTAGTTTAAACCTGATTAGTTTATTTACTAACTTGTGTTTGGACGACCTTATTATCCCATGAAGTCGGTGAGTTTGTGAGATCTTTGTCTTTTGTGGAGTCATTGAACGCCTTGTAAGGTTTGATCTGATTTCGATGTACCCATTTAGCAATTGGCTCTTTGCGGCCTTTGCTGATTTTGATTTCGTAGACGACTGAGGACACTTTGTCTGTTATCAGATGAGGTCCAGTCCACCTGGGCATTAGTTTGCGGGCGAGAGTTCCGGTCTCGGACCCTCCTTTCCCGGTTGCTGGGGCGAACGTATAGTACCAGACTCTGTCTCCCACTTGGAGTTCATTGTGAGAGGCCTTCTGGTCGTAGTACGCCTTGCGTCCTTCAGCAGATCTTTCCAGGTTTTTCTGGGCGAAAGCAAAAGTGTTTCTGAGGTGTACATTCAAATCTTTGTCTTTGGCATGGCCTAACATCACCCCCCTTTGGTCATGGGGGACCACGAACACAGGTGAGGACGTCCGTCCATGGGCACAAGTTAGGATGCCACCGTTTAGTTTAAGCTGTTCGCGCAGCTGAGAGAAGACGGTACACAGGAATCGTTTAGGATTTGGCCAACGTATCTTCTTACGTTTACCTCTTTCCGTGTAATTCAGGTGTGTCACAACCGTCGGCGCAGTCGCAGGTGTGTCTGATTGTACAGACTGCGACGGGTCACTGTCGTTGTGTGTGTCTTCCCACTTCTTGACTGAAGAGGGGCTCTTTGAGTCTGTAAAAACTATGTCATTTCTGACTAGTTCTAGACACAAATGTCCCTGAACCAAGGTTTCATCAAAAGCTTGGCTGATAGCCGATTTACCTGTCCCAGGGGACAGTACAGCAACCTCGGTGTGGGGTCCTTGGATCTCCACACCTTTCTCTACCTGTGGTAGGTAATGTGAGTTTGCCCCCTTCTTGTCTGATGAGGGGTCCTCGTAATCTGCAACAATGATGTCCAAGTGACTGTCAGCGTTTGGACGACGGTCATTTTCTGGACTCAGATGCCCTTGAACCAAGGTTTCATCGAAAGCTTGGCTGATTGCCGAATTACCTGTCTCAGAGGACAGTACAGCGTCATCGGTGTGGGATCCTTGGATCTCAACACCTTTCACTACCTGTGGTAGGCAGTGGTCAGGGAGTGCTGAATGTGTCAGCTCACAGAGGAGGTTCTCTTGTTGGGCCAGAGTTTGGTCCAACTTTTGGGTCTCTTCTGTCTCACCTGTAGTTGAAGGTTCACTTACCGGGCTCTCGTCCTCGGATGAGCAGTCCCTTGTGTCCTCTGCGGTACCTGCGGTTAGGCAGTCTGTATCACAACTAGGAGGCACTTTTATTGGCAGGGGTTTTCTCACTGTGCTCCACATTTTCCGTTGACCATAATCTATAATCGCGTTGAAGCGGTTTATAAAATCTTGGCCAACCAAAAATGGGAATGAGTCAAGTTTAGACACGTACACCGGGTGGCGTAGTGTCATTTCGCCAATCTGCATGTGAACCATAGCCATAGCTGTTAGGGTTGTTCTCGTCTCTGCGAGACCCTGTAGCTCAATAGCACATTTCTCAAAGGGTATTTGCCTGTCAACACCGTTAGCGGCGGTCCTCAGCTCCTCGAACAGCTTGGCCGACATAATAGTTATATCAGAACTGCCATCCAGGAGGGCTTCACGCTCAAGGACACCTTCCAGTGTGATAGGCAGGTAAGCTTTCTTAGCCACCCCCCTTTGTATAAAGTTACACAGAAACCTCACAGGTCTTGGCCCACGTTTCTGTTCACGTGTGACTCTGTCTGTGTAATCTTGTTACTGTCAGCATCTTGTTGGCTGTCAGCATCATGACCTTCAGGATGTTGTTGTGTGTCAGCAATTGGTTTGCTGTCAACATCCATGGCAATGTTGGTAGTAGTGTGCGCTGAGTTATTTGTGTGCTCTGAGTCTTTGTGAAAGACAGTGCTACACATCGCTCCAGGTTGGTCAATGTTGATAGTGTCATTATCAATGATAACGCCACTCATTGTATCAGGTTGGTCAAGCACAGTAACATTCAAATCTACTGACAAACTACTTACTTCCTCTGTCTCTTCCGAGCATAGAGGTGTTGGGCCATTATTCCGGGACATTCGTGACTCTTTGCCTGTCTCGAACTGTTCTGTTCGAGGCGCGGGAGGTGCAGTTCCAAGGCTCGGGAGTTTCTGTTGGGACCACGCATAGTTACATGAGTATAGGTCCTCATACTTCAATTTCTTTTGAAGTCCACCCACCGATGGACCTTGGTTTTCACCCACCTGGTTCGATCTGAACCATTGTGGGTCTCTTAGAGAGTGAACACCTACCTTTTGTGGTTCGTTGCTTGTCTCAGATTTTTCAATCTGAGGTGCTTCAGGGGCGGGGCTCCCTTTAAACCATTTTGAGTCACTGTTCCAACTGGTACCAACATTTCGTTGTATGTCAGTTTGAAAATCTTGTTCATTCTTGCTAGTATTATCCAACTCTTTTAACAATCGACGTATGTTCTCTACCTCTTCCGAGGTCAGAGGGCCTTTGAGACGACGGTGTTTATTCTCGCTTGTATTATCCAACTCTTTTAACACCCGACGTAAGAACTCTACCTCTTCTGAGGTCAGAGGGCCTTTGAGACGACGGTGTTTATTCTCGCTTTCTATAGGAGAGAGAACCTCGCCTATTTTTTGCGACTGGGATACGACCTTTTGACCTGGGCACACCTCAGAGGGTGTTTTGTTTTGCATGTGAGCCTCAACAGCAGTTACAGCGCACTGTTTCATCACTGATTGTTTAAACTGATGTTGTAGCTCAAGGCCTTTTTTGAGAAGTTTTTCTCTTTGTCGTTTGCTCTTCTGCCTTATCAATTCAATCTTTGCTTTGAGCAGCTGGTTATTTGTGTGCGCTGAGTTATCAAAGACAATGTCACGCATTGTACCAGTTCGGTCATCCTCTGTATCATTCAAGTTTTCAAACAACCCACTTATGTCCACTATCTCCTCAGAGCTTAGAGGTATGTTGCCTTTTTTCTGGAACTTCTGTGATTTTTTGCCGGTCTCGGACTGTTCCGTTCGAGGGGCAGGAGGGGCTTGTCCTTGAACTGGGGGTTCCTGTTCGGACCCCCTTTTGTGATAGTATACATTTGTGACCATCTTTCTTATCTTTAGGACGTGCGCCCCCCTTTTGAAATCGTTTTAGGTACTCTGGGTCTTGTCTGAGCCACTGCGGTTCATAGTCATAGCGGGCATCAACATGTCGTGGATTGTTAGTTTGAAAAACATGTTTCTTCTCGCCTTTTTTAGGAGAGGGAGTTGATGAACTTGACCCTTCCAGCTCCAGCGAGTGGGATTTGACCGCTTCACCTGGGGACACCTGTAAGGGTGTTTTGGTTTGCATGTTCGCTTCAAAGACATTCACAGCATACTGTTTTATTTCTTCCATGGTTTGCGTCTTTGCATTAACCACGGTGAGCAGCGGAAATCGTATCTTATAGCCGAGATGTAAGAAGAAAGACCACTTAAAGTCTTCATCTTCTTCCATGCCTGGTGTATATTTGTCACCAAAATGAGCTTTAAGATGCCTGTCGTAAAACATCAAAGGATGTTCATTTTTTCCTTGCACGTACCTGTCAACTGAGCAGTCACCACCTCCGCTCGTTCTAAGCCATTGTGGGGCCCTGATGGAGTGGACCCTCTCACTTGTTTCACCCTGTTTAACGTCCATTATTGTATTGATTTTGTGTGAAAAAAATCAAAAGATTGTTCTCATGTTAGTGTTTGCAAATAAATATTCACTTTTAATGTAGCACTGAGTCAAATAAACTAATCAGCTGAGGTTTACGCGTTTCACTGTGTAATAAGTATTCATAGGTACCTTTTTTCAGGTTTTTACCCTCAATGAACTTTGTAAAAGTTAAATGCACTCTTGCAGTGTTAACTTTAAAATAGAACTTACGTTCAAACAACAGTTACTAACTAACCCAAGCAGCCTGATTTCCGTTTTTTCTTACTCAAACGCTTATAAAAGAGGGCTGACTTAAATGCAATGACGGTCCGTGTATGTTTTGGTCATTGGATTTTGGTTTTCAAAACAAAATCGAAAATTGAAAAACGGATGGTTTTTTGTTTTTTCGTTTCAAAAACAAATAATGAAAATCGAAAAACGGATGTTTTTTTGTTTTTCCGTTTTTAAAACGAAATTAGAAAAACGGAATTGCTAAAAATAAAAAAAGGGTGCGATTTGGTTTTTGCGTAAATACGGTTGTTGTTTTAATTTGTAGCGATACCGGAAATGACGTACCGGAAGTCACCAAATAATTTTTTTTTTTTACAGCAGATGAAGACGGAATAAAAACAAAACATTCCTAAATGGCAATGGCTGCACTTGAACCGTTTTCTGCATTGATTATCGAACTTTTTGAGAGAGGAAACCACACTCTGAAATCACTAACGTTTTGAGTCGCCATGGAGCTCCACATTACTAATGAGTGTCAGAAGGTTTTGTATGGAGCAAAACTTGCGAAGACACAACAACGAGTTGGACACCGATTTGGAACGTGCTGTACTTTCTTCAGTTTACCAAGTATGTATCAAAGTTTATGGACAATACTGTATACTGCGATAAAATGAGTGAAACTTGTAAATACAAGCTAGCTGACGTTAGCTTTCTCTAGGCATTGTGTAAACATGGTGCGTTACAGTAATGGACCAGCAGGGGTCCTCTTGCAGGCCAAAAAATATATAAAATAATGAGAGAGGCATAATTATTAACAATGTACATTTATCTCGTACCTATTACCTTCACGTACCTATAATACATCCAGAATAAATATGTCATAGTTTTAATTTAGATTTTGGGGTAAACAGCAATTCAAAGTACTTCAAAATGCTAATTTCAGTTTGCTTATCTATAACTTCTATTGAAAATGTTGATTGATTAAACAAAAGTGTGTGTGTATATATGCTTACACACATACACACACACACACACACACACACACACACACACACACACATATATATATCTCGTAAACACCTTTTCAGGAAAAAATAGTAACAGCCATCAAACAAATAAATATTAACTTCTTCTTTGTAACACTGAACATGAAATGTGAATTTTGAATAGAGGTCATAAGCAAACTGAAATAAGCATTTTGAGGTACTTTGACTTTGCTCTTTTATACAAAATCTAAAACTGACATATTTATTCTTGATATATTATAGGTATGTGAAAGTAATAAGTATGGCATAATTGTATATTGTTTATAAATACTGTATGCATCTCATTTTCTCTCATTGTTTTTTGACTGCAGGGGCACTTTCTTCTCTTATTGTAATGCACCATGTATGAGCCACACAAATCTTTAAGAGAGAACTAAT
>JBBPBX010093309.1:0-13579 GCA_038048925.1 Garcialebias charrua
CACAATGGAAATCACTAACATTCCCACCCACAGCAATATTACATCTAAGTTACCCACCCAGAATATAAACCCCTTATATAAAAATAAGCATCAATACTAATTGGTAACAAAACTACGTAAGAAAATATACGGTAACTGTCAGAGCTTATATGCTGGAAACGCAATACAAAACTAACAATCTAAAAAATAAATGTAACAAAAAGCAAAGAAATCAACCAAAAACAAAGAATAAAATAAAACAACAAATAAATGTAATAAGAAATAAACAAAACAAACAAAACAACAAATAAATGTAATAAGAAATAAACAAAACAAACAAAACAACAAATAAATGTAATAAGAAATAAACAAAACAAACAAAACAACAAATAAATGTAATAAGAAATAAACAAAACAAACAAAACAACAAATAAATGTAATAAGAAATAAACAAAACAAATGAAAATAAAAACAAAGCAATAAAATGAAGCGGACTGTCCCTCCTATCAAATATCACGCCTCTAGTGTGTGGAATCTATATTTCTGTTATGTATTACCCTTAGCAAGGAATATAAACTATGCTTTAGCCAAATCAGGCCATCTCATCTTCATCGTCTTCATCTTCTTCCTCATAGACACCTGTAAGGGGGAAGCCCTCTCCTGCCTGTACAGCCATCTGATAGGAAGGCAGCTTAGGAAACCTATCATCCACTGCGCTACTGATGCACTTCAAGCAGAAATGCCTCACACAAGGAACGCAGCAGCATCCACAACAAATTAACATAACCACAACTGCGAATATTGTAATCACAGCTGTGACGACAACAGCTCTCCATCTTCCAAAAGTAGAGATGAACCACTCACTCAGAGGGTTCTGAACTCCAGAGCTTTCAGCTAGTTCCTCAGACAGAGATTTCAAACCATCCAGAGCCCTTGTAAATGAACCATCTGGACTTGTGTTATTTGGGATGAAAGTACAACACTCTTGTCCAAACATAGAGCAGACACCACCTCTCTCAGCCAAAAGAAAGTCCACAGCTAATCTCGTTTGATAGGCCATCAGTGATGTTGCTGCTAGCTGCTGATGTGCGCCCTCAAGTGCATCTCTTGTCAAATTATTCAGCCTCTGAACATTAAAATGAATGTAATTAATCCTGGCTACGTTTTTATTTACAGTTATAGTTGGAATCATAGACTCAAAACCAGCTGCAATAGGATCAACTAATTTGTATTCATCCGGGACTCCTTGCGGGACTCCGATAGCGTTAATATATGCTGGAGAATCTACATACAGATCAAAGTCACGTTTTCTCCTCTCAAACTCACCAATAACATGTGTACTGCTCCTGAAAGTTTCCAAATCCTGTCCTGTTAAATTCACCATCTTAATTGGAGAAATTAAAGAAACGAGTGTACAGATTCCTGACCATCTTGAAGACAACGTATTTCTTAGAGTTCTACCACCACAAAACCAGTAAACATCTGCACGTGCTACAGATAATCTCGTCATGTTTGTCCAAGCTGAAACATCCACATTCAACTTACACCAACTTGAATCAATATCACCTACAGATATACCTCCCTGAATTTTCCTAACCAGACAAGTGTAAGAGTTTCTCACTGGAGTGAAAACAGGTGGGATTGCATCTCTTGGGGCCATGGGAAAATATTTCTCCAAACCTTTGCAACTATCAGAGGGATTTTCCTTCATATGTAGTTCCAACATGCAGTGAAAACATGAATCATTTGAAAGAGGTGATGTCATCATTAATAACGCTGGCCTGGCCTTCGCACAAACAACGCAATCCTTATACTTCACTTGTTCTGCTGCATTTTCAACATACTCTATCCAGTAATTTTGCTGTGTGAAACCTGTCTCCAAAGCCAACTTTTCTTCATATGTCACATCTGTCATATAAGACACCTCTTGATCTGATTCAATCTGACTTTCCTCCCTCTGAACCACATTTATCCTGAACGGACTCGTTGGATCTTTGCCAGAAACATGAACTCCCAGTATATAAGTGTCACTATCCTGCCTCTGAGGATTCTTTAAAGTCAAAATCAAAGAATTACATGTATTTTGTGCTAGACACCTGGTGCTTTTAGTATGATCTTGTATGATTGACAAGCGTTCCTGTAACGGATACTTCCCTCTTCTCGCTTTTTCTGGTCTGTAACCCCAATCAGCAGGCCCTGAATTACACAACACATTATTCCAGTCCCCGCAATTCATGTCATGCCCATAAGTCACACAAATATACTTCACTGCCCAAATAAATGACTCCTGCCTCGCACCACAGTACATCACAGAGCAAAGGTCAAATTTAACAGATGCAGTCACCCCAACTGTGAAGTTAAACTGTAGGAAATTAACTATCATGGATCTCTTTGATCTGCTAATGTCAGAGTCTGGGTGTACCTGAATCTGAACCTCTGCAACCTCTGTTCCATCTTCCCCTCTGCTGAGCAAGAAGTTAGGGTCCTCATCACAAGATCTGTTGACATTGTCGTGAACAACTTCAGGGGAGCCTGTCTTAGCTGTCGATGCAACCCACAGAGTGAGCCCTGTAAACAATATAATTCCAAAAGTGGTTACCACACTTAACCTCACCGCTAGGAAATTCATTCTTCCTGTAACAATTATGTACAACAAACAACGTCCCCTTTTTATGTAATGTTATTTTAAGTCTGTTCTGATTTTCTCCTCAAGTTGTATCGGGGTCTTGGAACCGGTGGATCGAAGCTCTCAGTTGAAGGTGGAGCTGCAGTGTCACTGTGTACAGATGGCTCACACAGTTCCTTAGATGCACCCAGCTCTCCAGACACGCTCAGCCCTTCGGATGTGCTCAGCTCTTCAGATGTGCTCAGCTCAGCCAAGTCCTTTCGTACCTGCTGTAGAGTGCGTAGAGAAGGGTCAGAGCTTTTAACACAGTGTGTCTTATGAATCCAGTTACTGAGCTTTTCTTCAGTTAACCAAATTTTAACACAGTGAGAAGTGACAGCAGCCACCTTATATGGGCCTTCCCATTTAGGCTGAGACCAGTTAAAACGGGCTACCTTTCTGAGAATCCAGTCACCTGTATCCACGTGGGCACAGTGTTGTTCTCCCTCTGCAGTCTGGATCAATTGAATCTGTTGAGAAATACTCATTACAGTATTATTAAGCCTCTTCAAGTACTCTGATATGTCATAATGTTGTAATTGTAACATAGTACTTTCTGACGGCAACGGATGAGTGAAAGGACATGGCATCTTCCTTCCTGTAAGTATCTCATGAGGGCTGACATTCAGGGTAGTATTTGGAGTTGACCTTAAGTTGAACAGCACTATAGGTAGGGCATCAGGCCATTTCAATTTTGTGTCTGCACAAACCTTTGCCAACCCCTCTTTAAGAGTACGGTTAGCACGTTCAACCAAACCCTGTGATGAAGGATGAAAAACAGCCCCAAACTTATGTCGAATGCCAAACAATTTCTCAACTTCCCTTAACTCCCTGTTTGCAAAATGGGTTCCATTATCTGATCTGATCACTGAAGGGACTCCAAATCTGGGGATCAACTCCTTTGTCAACCACTTTATCACTTCTTTCGCTTTTTCAGTTTTCGTTGGAAAAGCTTCCACCCACCTACTAAATTGATCCACGCAAACGAGTAAATATCTCTTTCCAGCCACTCTATTCTCAACACCCATGTCAGTAAAATCTATCACAATCTCTTTCCACGGTGCCTGAGGCATTGGAAATCCACCAAGCCCAGTTTTAAGTGCCACCTTTGGATTATGGTGGCAACATATTTCACATGTCTGTACAAAATATTTTGCAATACAGATGGCATAGGGGTTCCACCAATTCTGTGAGATCAAGTCAATCAGTTTTGATGTACCACAGTGCCCCCTGCTGTGTGCTTCTTGGCATAGCAGGTTGAACAATCCAGCTGGAGCTACAATTTTACCCTCATGATTCCTCCAAATTTGTTCACTATCCTTTTTAGCTCCACGGTCTAACCATGCCTGCTTCTCGTGCGGAGCGGCTGCATTTTGTAACTCTCTGATATATTCTAGAGTAAATTCCTTTTGAAAATAGTCTTCAGAACTCTTTTTCTCATGTCTTTGGACCATCTGTGTCCTTAAAATATAGCCTGCAATTCTTTTAGCAGCTTGATCTGCCTCATGATTCCCTTGAGCAATGAAATTGCTACTCTTCTGATGGGCCTTGCATTTAATTACTGCCACTTGTCTAGGCCGCTGCAATGCATAATACAATTCCAGTAATTGTTTAAAATGTCTGACTGGTTCTCCAGATGAGGTGACAAATCCCTTTCTTCTCCAGTGACAGAGATCAACATAGACTGCTTGAAAAACATACGCTGAGTCTGTGTAAATATTAACCTTTTTTCCTTCTGCGACGTTACAAGCTTCTGTTATAGCTTTTAGCTCTGCGAGCTGCGCAGAAGCTGGCTGGTTCATCACTTCTGCCTTGAGTTCAACAAAACCTGCATCTCTTCTTTCCACCACAGCGAACGCAGTGATCAATGCGCCCGTTTCATTTCTATGACTATGTCCATCACAGAACAGTATCATGTCTGGCTGGTCCAAAGGATCTTTAGAAAGGTTTTCATGTAATTTCATTTCCTGTGCGGTGTCACTAATGCAGTTATGATCTTGTGTGGTGTCCATTTGCGCGGCCATATTTGTTCCCTGGCTTGTAAAATGTATATGTGAATTATGTAATAATCTTCTGAGGTTTTCTGTTCTTTGATTTGAAAATGTGAATGTTTGTGAGTCCAAAAATGATTTTACGTCATGAATTGTGTGAACAAAAACCTCATTCCCCATAGTTATGTGTGATGTCTTTAAAATAGACTTTCCAATGGCAGCTACATGCCTCACACAGGTAGGGTGGCCAACTTCAATTTGATCTAATTTTGAACTATAATACATCAAAACGTGCCTGTCAGAGCCAGCTTTCCCTCTTTGAAACAAGACGGCATTCACAAATCCGTCTTTTTCATCCACATCCAAGTGAAATGGCAAGGAGTAATCTGGACACTGCAGAGAGCACGCATCAAACAAAGCTTGTTTAATCTCCACAAATGCCCTGTCAGCTTCCTCCGTCCACTGCAGTGGGGACACAAAATTTTTATATCCCACAGCCGAAATGAGGTTCCGCAGAGGAGCCACCTTACGGCTGAAATCAGGAATGAAGTTCTTACTGTAATTGATCAGCCCCAAAAATTTTAACATCATCCTAACATTTGCTGGTTTAGAATGATTTAAAATGGAGCTTTTCTGAGATGGTGTCAGTTGCAGGCCAGAGCCAGAGATGAGCCTACCCAAAAACTGAACTTTTGAACGACCCACCTGTAATTTGTGTTTTGACACTTTAAAACCACACTGGGCTAGATGTCGAAGCACAGCTTCAGATGCGTGCATAATAGCTTCTGAAGTCGGAGCTGCTATCAGAATATCATCGACGTATTGGATTAAAACCACTCCTGGTGGCAAAGGCAAATCAGTAAGGACTTGCTTTAATACATGATTGAACAAAGAGGGCGAATCCACGAACCCCTGAGGCAATCTACTGTACGTGAATTGTTTCCCCTTAAAGGTAAATGCAAACAGATCCCTTGATCCAGCGTCCAGAGGCACACAAAAGAACGCGTTCGCCAGGTCAATACAAGTAAAAAACTTGTGTTCAGGCTGAATAGCATTCATCATAACATAAGGATTTGGAGTACCATAATTAGATGGAACAACAACCTTATTTATAGGCCTCAAATCATGAACTAAACGGTAATGAGATTTATCAGCTTTTGGTACCGGGTGTAGAGGTGTGTTCCAGCTCGAAACAGTAGGCTGCAACACACCAGCTTCCAGCAAACCCTTAATAGTTTGCTCTATACCGTCAATCTGCTCCTGTCGGAGTCGATATTGATGTTTATAGATTGGAATCGTGCCTGGCTTCAGAACGATCGAGACAGGGTTGACATTCAGCAGGCCCACATCTGTAGAACTCCTGGCCCAAAGTGTATCAGGCAAACTGGCTAACAGTTTGTCCGTATCAACATGATCTGTGTTTTCTCCGCCATGTGATCTAGGCAGAGAATGTTTCTCAGGTAACAATAATGTGAATGATCTGTGTGTGATCCTGTAAGTATCAGTTTCTGGAGAATAGTGTAAGTGTGGATTTTGTGTAGGCACCCATTCCCTTACAGCAAGACAGCGTCTCATCACAGGACCTAAATTCTTCGCATCGGCACCAGATACAACCATCAATGACACATGTGGAGCTGATACATCGCCAAGCATATACAGTTGCAGTAACGGTGCGGGCAATTTCACGCCTGCCACCACTCCCTCCGGGGCCACATAAATGTCCATGATTTCAGCCACTGGAAATTCACCAGTCTCTTGACAATGTTCAAGCAGTCCTGTCCAGAGCACATCGTAGTCCCCATCACCACAAAGGTCATAGTTCAGCGTGCAATGTGCCACATCAGGAAGCGTGTCATAAGATCTTATGACATTAATCCAGGCGTTCCAGCTCTGCAGTGTGTCGTACAAGAGCGTAGTTGTAAAGTCAGGAACTGCTCCCCACCAAACTTCAGCTTGAAATTCGGCTGGACCAGACTCAGCAGAAGTCCCTTCAACCTGGAGCATCTGATGAATAGAGCTTTTCACTGTAGCACAGTACTGAACAGTTCCATCAGGAAAACTCAGCTGGACGTTGTCAGGACTCATCATCAAAGTCACGTTCTGATCACACAGAATGTCTCGTCCAATCAAGTTCACTGGACATGTGTCAGAAATCAGGAAGGAGTGTTCAAAGCGCAGATTATTCCACACGCATGGTACGTAACAAGATAGCGGCCACTCCTCTGGCTTGCCCGAGAATCCAACAACAGGTACGGTATTCTTTGATCGTGGGAGTGACGTGTTAACTGACGAATACCTGGCGCCTGTATCAACCATACACATGTGATTTCGGCCGTTAATGGTTAACGATACCAAAGGCTCTAAATACAAGACGCCACCTACTGCCGGACCAGGGCACCCCTATTGGATAGGATATTGGCCTGGGGCCTGATTATTGGCTCCCGGCATAGGGCCATGTGGAGTATTATCTGGTGGTGGTGGATATACGTCATGTGGATAACGAGCTGGCGTCACCTCCTGTCTCGATAAATCCTGTTTGGTCGGACATTGAAAATACCAATGTCCCACCCCGTTACACCTGCGGCACCTGTCCGTGGGTTGAGGGTTGCCCCTCGGACGTTTGTTACGACCCCTGCGCCAGGATGTGGATGGGCCCAGAGGTCTCTGTTGATATGAATTATCAGATGATGTAGGAGGACCCTGAACCTGGGGCATCTGAATTGCATTCACCTTTGTGAAATTAAGTTTGTCACGTATGTCTTTTAATTGGGCCTTAGCTAATTGAGTTTCAAGGGATTTCAATTCCCTGTCATCAGACTCCCTCTTATCAAAAGATTGATCAATAAAATGAACAATGTGGGCTGCCCATAAATCATAATCCATCTTTGTCAGGCCAACAACAGACGCCAAGCTCTTCTTAACATCATCAGACAGAGAGCTCTCTACAGCTCCTCTGAACAACAGTTGAGTCGTAGGATCAATCGTTGGATCATTTCCAGTTCTATTTTCCCACAAGAGTTTTACTCTAGATAAGTAGGTCGTGCCCCGTTCTGTAACAGCCGGAGGAATCTCACACAAGTCTGAAGATTTCATAGACGTCGGATATTTCTCTCGTATAATTGGCCATAAAATTTGAACGTGGTCGTGCAATGTGTCACTGTCTGGGTCCAATTTAGTCCCAGCAGCCTGTTCTATTTCAGTCAAACTACCAAACGACGTGCATGCTGTGAAAACCCTCCTCCAATCACCCAGACATGGCACAATTCCGGCGCAAGCCTCCAGAAAAGCGCGGATCCAAGCCGAACCTCCTTTCTGGATATCAGGCAAACGCTGACGGATCAACTCAGTATCCTGCAAACTAAAAGGCGTGTAAGTCTGTTTGCGGACTCCCTCAGCTGTGGTGGAAGAAACGAGAGGTAACATGAATTGAGCAGGAGGCGCTGCGTCAAGGCAGGTGTGAACATTATCAGCAATTCTATTTAACCGACCTGAATTTCCTCGCTGCCAGCCAGTGACCTTATCAAAAGTTGTGGCAGGAGGCCTGAGGTCAGGACAAGCAGTTGGACCAGGACAGGTCAGTGGCACGGAGTCATATGAAGCCCCCAAAGATGTCACGCTGAAAGAAGCATCAGAGGACGGTGGACGAAACACATCACCTCCCCTTTGTTCACCCACAGAGCCAGGAGTGGTGTGAATACCACCCATCAATGTTTGCACATGGTCTTGCACCACATTCCTATTTTCAGCTGATTTTGTCTGTAAAATACCTCCTGTAACGAGAAGCAAGTCTGAGCTGGATCTAGTGTGTTCAGAGCCAGATCCCAATGAGAGCTCAGCCAGATTTATGGATGATAGCTCCGACAATGGCATTTGATTGTGTGGAGTTAATCCCACAGGTGCATACGGGGGAGGACGGAGGAGGAGGGGGAGCGGGGCAAAGAGGATGCGGAGGGGGAGCACAAGGCAGTCCAGTTTCAAGGCATGTCTCTGTTCCTGTTACGAGGGCAGCACCGGCTTTAATAGGGAGTTCTGCAGTACTAGGCACCAAAGTCTTATCTGCAGACAGCCATAAATCTGATTGCAAGCCAACAACTTGTTTCTGTGAAACTGCTTTGTGCACACTTCTAGGTTTCTGTCTACCTAAGATTTTGCACATTTCATCTAAAAATAATGAGCAGTCCCTATTAAAGGCGTCCGCCTTCTGCCAGTCCTTATTTTTCTTTCTACGCACTAGAACAGAACATTTTTCCTTCTCATCTAACGCCAACCTCAAAGCTCTCTCTGATTGCACAAGAAGCTTATTCAGTCCAACAGCAGATGGAGACGGGTCATCCACACCAGGAAACATTCCTGACCGACACATGTTATTCACCCAAGAAACTAAACGTCTTTTCTCATCAAGAACATTCTTGACAGCTACCTTCCGACACCATGAAACCCACAACTCATGTAATACAGATCCTAATGTGCCAGGGGCACAATTTTTCCAAGTTTGTATAGGTATGTCAGACATTATAATGTTATACACGTGTTTGTACAAGGGTGAAGTGAGCAAACCTCCAGCCAGGACCATGGACAGCTGCAGTAGCCAACCAAGAAACTGCCTGTTTTAAATCACCCTCCTAAAACACCCAATAAAAATGCCACCCCAGAGCACAGCAGTGGTAGCCTCTATTAGACTTCACAATTTGACCTACTGCCGGCAAATACACCCACTGAAACAATATATAAAATAAAAAATCTTTCCCTGTTGCCTTAGTTTGCGTGTTTACAGCACTTTCCGGAGTACAGGTCACAAGCCTCTAAGTGAAACAGAAAATAAATAAAGGAAAAAAAATGAATAAACAAAAGAAAGTAAAAAAAATAATAAATGAAAAAAAATAAAAAGTTTGCGACCTATACACCGGAAAATACGGCAATCAACTTCAACTGGGAAGGGGAAGAAAAGATTTGACTCTAACAGCGATCACAGGTCCCGGATGTGAACTAAATCACATGCACGGCAACTCTTGTGAACCCGGAGCGGCCCAGACCACTCTGTACGGCAAGCCGTGTGCTGGATGAAAGCCAGTGTGACTCTACGGCGAATAAATCCCGGAGTTCACATCTGACCTCAGCTCCACAGCTCCCGGAGCCCATAAAATAAACAAATAAAAAAAATGTCTCCCAGCCAATAGGCCGGAGCTCATAGAGGGGAAAAAAACGCAAACTTAGGCACTCATACTCTCACCCTTTGTGTGTGTGGACTTCTATGTGCTTTCAACTTTACTTACATGTACGAAAACAGCAAAAAAATGCACATTCAAATGAAATACCAACAGTGGTTCACGTTATTTAACTGTTAACGCTAACCCAAACGACCGTAGCTACACTACGGTGTAATTTTGCCCACCCGAAGACAGAACAGACATACAGCCAAGGTAAATTTAGCGTTTTCAATAGCAGACATTTAGTTATAAACGGAGCTCTGCTCACCTGAATGAAGAAGGCGCCAGAGTTGGCTGCACGCTTGCTCCGCCACTCGTGGGGGAAGCCCCCAATCGGCTTCCGTTTCAGGCGAAACCTCACACTTCTCAGCGACGGGGTCACCAAATTGTTGCGGTTCAAAAGTTGAAGGAAAGCTCTGAAACGAATGTGCAAGTTTTAGGCAGGTTTATTGTACATTATAAGAATAAACCTTACAGCGACCAACAGACCTGACTCCAAGCACAGTCCAACACACACACATCTTCGAAGGCGGACCACGGTTTTATACCTCTAGATGACGTCATCGCCTCGTGGGACCAATCCTGGAATCGAACCGCCTTGGAACCGCCCTAGAACTTCCCCTACTCTGTGAGTGATCCGCCTCTCAGCCAACCAACTACCAGCTCTGTATGTCAATCATCCAGTGTTGTGTCTGTTGTATTATGCAGGCGTGTAACTGAAAAACTCTTCCCTATTGGAAATAAAACCCGTAAATAAAGGTTCCATCTTGAATATATTTTCACATTATATGGTGGAATTAAGTGAACATAAATCATAATACATAATATGTGTGCTTCAGGTGTAATACTGATATACATATATTTCATTAGTAAAACAATTAATACCTTGATCATAAAGCACTTGTGCATTAATTATATAATAGTTGTGAATTAGTTTCAATCAGATTAAAAGTAGAACTGTGTAAGGTCAGCCTGTATAAATAAAGGTTGAATGAATGAATATTATCCTTCACTCTCTTACCAAAAAAAGGGTTCTGCAGACTGAAAAAAGCAAATGGTATTTCCTGTTCCACATGATAGAGGCCTCTTATCAGTTAAGGGGGAGGAAAATACCCCACCAGAGAGACAAAGAAGGGCCTCTGTGATTGGTGGAAAGCAGAAATACCCTGTAGGAGTATAAAAACCATGAGTATCCTCCTCCAGCCAGTAACACAGAGAAGCCCGGGGAGAAGACAACTAGATTCAGACTAATCAGGTTGTATTCATGGGAACTCCCTTGAAACACATTCAATGTATTTTCTTCCCCCCTCTCTCTCCCCACTGTCTCCCTGGTTCTCTTTTGAACAAATGTAATGGCTTTTAGAAATAGAACAAATGTATTCTGTGACTTTTTAAACTTATGATTAATTAAACTGGTTTGGAACTTTAAGTGAACGTCTGTCGTATTTAAGTGTATCTCTCCTTTTTGATCCAAAGTGAAACCAAAATAACGAATTTGGGGCAAATAAGAATCAAAGCCGACAATTTGGAGGTTCCACCGAAATTGGTTGCACGCGCGGACAGGAAAGGACGAGCGGGCGTCCAGAGCACTGATCAGTGACCGGTCTACACAACAATGAGGTAAGCAGATTGCCTGTTTCAACAAAAAATCTGAAATTGGACATTTATAGGCAAATTTTACTCAGTGTGTTTGGACTCCAGGGTTAATACGTGTAAAAAGAAAAAAGAACGTTACAATTAAAAGTAGAATTATAAGTTTCCAGCCAAGACTCCAGATCCCAGAGTAAAAACACGCAGTGGTCGCGCCACCAGGAGGTCCGACGGGTCCACCTGGTTGAGGGGGAGTGGGGTTTTAGAATAAATATTCGCCTCACTCCTGTAACCCTAGACTGAGTTTACTGTATCTCGTTAGGTTTTGTGGCTAACTATAAAACAGTGTCAATTAAATCTACTTATAATTTGATTTATGATAAGTAGAGGCGGGATCTGGTGAGGTAGTGTATTTGTATATTACCATGCGTAAATACGTTATAATACACTAGGAATAAAGGTATTGAAAAATTAAACCCACAAACAAATAAAATAAATAAAGTGTGGGACTGAGTGAGAAATTGAGGAAAACGCGCTGACTTTCGCTGATAAAATAACTCGATAAGAGTTCCAAATCTGGACCAGTTAAAAATAGAATAAAATTAGTCACAGAATACTAAATCCTTTTTTATGTTCTAAAATAATGGTTTCCTGCCATGTGAGGAGTCAACACACATACCAATCTTATTTTATACTCAGAAGGTTCTTTTCATAGTGTCAGAGTCACGAGTGAATGAAGTGCAAAAGCTGGCCTGTCCAGAACTGAAATATATTTCTATCAGTATTACATTACATCCATTATGCTCCATTATTTGTATTCACTTAATTCTGCCTTATAATGTGAAATGTGACACTAGGCAGAACGTCTTTATCTCAGGCTTTGTTTTCACTAGGGAACAGTTACACACCTGCACAATTCAACAGACCCAACATTTGATGTTTACATTGAAGCTGATAGTTTGTTGACAGAAAGGAGGGTCACGTGGTAGTGTAGGTGGTTCCAGGGCGGTCCCGAAGCAGTCCAAGGCGGTTCCAGGTTCCAGGAGGCGGTGACGACATCCGGGGTTTTTATAACCGTGGCCCTGCCTTTGAAGATGTGTGTGTGGACTTGTGCTCGGTGAGAGGTCTGTTGTTGCTGTAAGGTTTATTCTTATTATGTACAATAAACCTGCTTAAACTTGCACATTCGTTTCAGAGCTTCCTTCAACCTTTTGAATTCGTAACAATTTGGTGACCGTCGACGTGGGAGGTTGTGAAGGGAGACGATTTGGAGGGTTTCCCCCCACCGAGAGGGACGAGCACGCGCGCAGTCAACAACCGGTGCTTCACAGAGTAGGTGAGCAGAACTCCTCTTACACAAAACGTCTGCGTTTGGACACACTAAATTATTTGTTGACTGAGGGCTGTTTGTCTCCGGGTGGGCCAATGGTTTATTGTGTTAGCAGCTAAAAGTAAAAAACGTGAACTACTGTTGGTATTTCATTTGAATGTGCATTTTTTTTGCGGTTCTTGTACATGTAAGTAAAGTAAAAAGCACATAAGTTCCACACATGCGCAAGGAAAATTTACGAGTGCCTTAAGTTTGCCCTTCCCCCACATCCCCCTTCTATGAGCTCCGGCCTGTCGGCTGGGAGACACTTATCTTTTGGACTCCGGGGGACTGTGGGGCTGAGGCCGATCGTGAACTCCGGGACTTTGCTCGCCGTAGAGTTCACAACGGCTTTCATCCAGCACATGGTTTTTGCCGTAAAGAGTGCTCCGGGCGCTCCGGGGTCACAGGTTACCGTGCATGTGATTAAGTTCACAACCGAGACCTGTGATCGCTGTCAGAGTCACATTTTTCCTCCCCTTCCCAGTTAAAGTCATTACCGTATTTTCCACTGTATAGGTCGCTCCCATTTTTTCTTTGAGGCATGCGACCTGTACACCGGAAGGTGCTGTATACACGCGAACAAGGCAACAGGGACAGATTTTTTATTTTTATTTTTATTCTCATTTATTGCATTTGTGAGTGTAAAAGCCAGGGAGACAGAAACCTGTTCTGAGGAGCATGCACAGGGCAGTTTCGCAGATGTAAGCTGCTGGCTCGAACTTAGATTTATGGCTTCTAACAAGATAACACTTTCCTGTTGGTACCTGACACGAAC
>JBBPBX010093310.1:0-13579 GCA_038048925.1 Garcialebias charrua
AAATGGAGAAAAAAAAAAAAAGAAAAAAAAAACATTTGGTGGACCCGTAAGTGTTTAATTACACTTATATTATTACATCCCTATACATAGTGGTCAGACTGCCCCTCTTGTACCTCATAGTAACGTAAGTTTAAAGGTACGTTGTTAGCATTGGTAGCAATGATAATAGGCTCCGTTTTTAGCTGTGTTAGTGCTCATAATAGCTTTGCATGGTTAGTTTTAGAGTAAAGGGTCTGGCATTAGGCTTAGGGTCTTGGTTAGGTTTAGTGGAGTTAAGTTTAGGGTTGATCCTCTGGGTCAGGTGTAAGGTTAGGTTTAGGAAAAGGGTTATGTAAGCTGAAAAAAAGACACTTCCTGGTTTAACCCAGTGAGACGCTGCCTATTATCAGCGATAATAACGATAACGTACCTTTAAACCTACTAGGTGTCAGGCTCTGTCCCTGTCTGTTTCCTTATGATTATTTGTGTTCCCCTCATGTCAGGCTCTGTCCCTGTCTGTTTCTTTATATTTATTTGTGTTCCCCTCCTGTCATACTTTTGTTATTCTGAGCTTTGTGATTTCTGTTTTCTGTGTATCTCATTCAGTCTCTGTCATTTCCCACTCACTCCTCAGTCTGTCTCTCTGTTCTCAAGCTTTCAGTCTTAATCATTCACACCTGTCTCATCAGCCACCAGCCAAGCTGAACTCATTACCCACTCTCTTTCTGCCTTATAAAAAGCCTTCCTCTCCTCCACTCTGTGTCGGGTCATTGTTCTGTTCACACAGACAATTCAGTCCTCTCCTCTCTACTCTGATGTCCTCTCCTGTTTCTGCTCCAGTTTACCAGAGTAAGTTTTTGGCTGCCCTGACAGCATTTTTGTTTTGTTGTTCAAAATAAATAATTATTATTTTAAACTCCGGCCTCGTTCGCTTGACTGCACGTGGGTCTAACAACAGAGGAACCTGACACTAGGAGGTAGGTGGGACAGTTTCACTGCTACATATGTGGATGATAACAACTAATAATGGCCATTTAATGGACTGATAACATCCTAAGCCGCTCGCTAATGGTCCTCCTTGATCATGTGAGCAGCTGAGTATCAGCTGTCAGCAGCAAACTGGTTGATCCACTGTGAGAGGGTGCTATTTATAAGACTGAGCTCAAAACAGCA
Source organism: Garcialebias charrua (assembly GCA_038048925.1). Classification (NCBI taxonomy): domain Eukaryota; kingdom Metazoa; phylum Chordata; class Actinopteri; order Cyprinodontiformes; family Rivulidae; genus Garcialebias; species Garcialebias charrua. The sequence continues at coordinate 1,153 of JBBPBX010093310.1, forward strand.
TCTCAGACTGAGGAAGTCTTTCGGACGAAAGACGAAACGTTTCTACTTTTTTGTTTTGTTTTGTTTTTTGAATGTCCAGAGGACCAGACTTACCTTTTTAGATTTTTCTACCTGGATTATTGAGCATGCATCAGGGTAAGCTGAACAGAGGATAAAATCGTGATTTTTTTGCCATTACACAGTAAACTAGTCCTACCACAAAACTGCCATGTTAGTAGGATACTGTAATGGTTTCTAGGTAACCCAGTTGGTAACGAGACCCAGAACGACACAAGGCACGAGTGTACAAAAGAATAGTTTTTATTATTTACAGTGGTTTAAGTTTCAAAGGTACAACGTGGTTCATCTAGAATCCCTGGAGGAGGAAGCAGAATGTCAGAAGGAGTAGGCCCAGCGGCTGTTGTGAATGTTGGTCTCAAATGTTTGTTTGTTCTTACAGATGATGAAGAGAGATGGGTTCCGTGAACATCCAATAACTCCAATATCGATTCCAGAGGGCAGAGAAGGCAGGCAAGTGGCTGGAGGGCACGGCACGAGGAACGAAGAGCAGGATCCAAAAACAGATGTGATGACTGTAGGCACATAAGAACAAGGTAAGTATCTTTGCATTAAACACAAGACTGGCTAGAAGCCTAAATACCATAAATAGGAATCAATGCTCCAGCGAAGAGTAGAACTCGACTGCAGCCTTAAATAGGATTGTAGCTCATCAGGTGGATGACCGTCAGCTGAGGGTGATTTGCGGCCATCTTGGAGCTGCAGAGAGTGCTACTCTTAAGTACCCCCCCCCAAGGGTCGCCTCCTCGCGATCGGAAGCGCTTCTCGGGGTGAGCCCTGAAGAACGAGGTGATCAAACTGGGGTCCAGAATGACAGAGCATGGAATCCAAGAACGTTCCTCAGGACCATAGCCTTCCCAATCCACCAAGTACTGAAAACCCCTCCCCCGGCGACGGACATCCAGAACGTTGCGCACGGTGAATGCCGGATGATTGTCGATGAGACGGGTGGGAGGAGGGAGGTCGGCAGGCGGGCACAGAGGACTCACAGAGACAGGCTTGAGCTGAGAAACATGGAAAGTAGGGTGAATCCTCATGGAGTCGGGAAGCCGGAGACGTACCGCAGACGGGTTGACGATCTTGACCACCGGAAACAGCCCAATGAAACGAGAGGCCAGCTTCCTGGGGGTGTCCTTCAGAGTGATGTTCCTGGTGGAAAGCCAAACCTTTTGACCCATCGTATAAGATGGTGCCGAAGAACGATGATGGTCTGCAAACCTCCTATTCTGGTCAGCCGTGCAAAGCAACGCCGCCTTTGCTTGACGCCAGATGCGTCGATAGTGGCGAAAATGGTGCAGCACAGAAGGCACCGAGATGTCCCTCTCCTGGCTGGGGAAGAGAGGAGGTAAATAATCCAGGGAAGCCTCGAAAGGGGACATACCTGTGGCCGCAGATTTGTGGGCATTGTGGACATACTCCACCCAAACCAAATGTTGACTCCAGGCTGACGGGTTATTTTCCACAAGACATCTCAGGGTGGACTCGAGTTCCTGATTACAACGTTCTGCCTGGCCGTTAGATTGTGGGTGATAGCCCGAGGTGAGGCTTGGGGATGCCTCCAAGGAGGAACAAAAACAGCGTCAAACCTGGGAGATGAATTGGGGACCTCTGTCCGACACCACGTCAGAGGGGATGCCGTGGATGCGGAAAACGTGTTGTACCAACAGTCGAGCCGTCTCCATGGCGGAAGGCAACTTTGGTAGAGGTATGAAGTGGGCAGCTTTGGAAAATCTGCCAATTACTGTAAAAATGGCAGTGTTACCTTCGGATAGGGTAGACCAGAGACAAAATCCACGGCAATGTGCGACCAAGGACGGTTGGGTGTGGGCAGAGACAGAAGAAGGCCCGCTGGGGGCTGAGTCCCGGACTTGTTCCTGGCACATGTGGGACAGGCTGCAACGAACTCTTTAACATCGTGCGACAACGTGGGCCACCAGAAATGGGTCTTTGTTAGAGAGAGCACATGGGCAACCCCAGGATGACATGAGAGCTTATTTGTGTGTACCCACTCGAGTACCTTTGACCTCATGGATGAGAGGACGAAGAGCGTCCCAGAAGGGCCTGTGCCCGGATCCGGTTCCAACAGGTGAGCCTGTCGAATCGCCTTAGCGATTGGCCAGGTGAGGGTTCCAACGATACAGACCAGGGGTATGATGCTTTCTGCGGATTCAGGAGCGTCTGGAGGAGAAAACTGGCGTGACAGAGTATCAGGCTTAATGTTCTTGGAACCCGGTCTAAAAGTCAAAGAATAATTAAAACGATTGAAGAAAAGTGACCAGCGTGCCTGTCTGGGGTTCAATCATTTCGCGTCCCGGAGGTATGCAAGATTCTTGTGGTCAGTCCAAATGAGAAAAGGTACCTTCGTTCCCTCGAGCCAATGACGCCACTCCTCCAATGCCAACTTTACAGCAAGTAGTTCTCTATTGCCCACGTCGTAGTTCCTCTCGGCTTGCGACAGTTAACAAGAGGAGAAGGCACAAGGGTGTACCTTGTCGTCCGTGGGTAACCTCTGGGACAGCATAGCACCCACCCCGGTATCGGATGAGTCCACCTCGAGGATGAACTGACGAGCCGGGTCTAGGTGGCAGAGGATGGGTGTGGAGTAGAAAATGTTTTTTAGCTTACCAAAAGCAGGGTTGGCTTCAGGAGTCCACCTAAACGCTCTGCTAGTGGAGGTGAGCTAGGAGAGGGGCACTGCGATACGGCTGTAGTCCTTGATGAAGCGCCTGTAGAAATTAGCAAAACCTAGGAACCGTTGCAATTGCTTCCTGGTGTCCGGAACCGGCCACTCCACCACTGCCTTTGTCTTTTCAGGGTCCGTCCTGTAATGCCCTTTTCCCAAAATAAACCCCAAAAATTAGACAGAGAAGGTGTGAAAATCACATTTTTCACCTTTAACAAAGAGTTGGTTTTCATAAAGTCTCTGAAGTACCCTCTAATTTGAGCAACATGTTCTCGCTCGTTCCTGGAGTAGATGAGGATATCATCCAAATAAACAAACACAAAGTCTCCAATAAAATCCCGTAACACATCGTTAATCAGTGCCTGGAAGACTGCGGGAGCATTGGTGAGGCCAAAAGGCATAACTAGATACTCGAAATGTCCCAAGGGTGTTTTGAAGGCTGTTTTCCACTCATCACCCTCTTTGATCCGAACCAGGTGATAAGCGTTATGAAGATCTAGTTTTGTGAATATGGTAGCGGGTTGTAATTGTTCCTGTATGGAGTTGATTAACGGTAGTGGATATTTGTTTTTTTTTATGGTTTACAGGTTTAGACCTTGATAGTCGATTCAGGGATGTAGTGTCTTGTCCTTCTTTGTGACAAAGAAGAACCCTGCCCCCAGCGGGGACGTCGAAGGACGGATAATCCTATAATCGAGGGATTCCTCAATGTAGGAACTCATGGAGTCACATTCAGGACCTGACAGATTATAGAGACGGCTAACTGGCAAAGGAGCTCCCGGGAGAAGGTCAATGGGTCATACGGATGATGAGAAGGAAGAGAAAGAGCTTTACATTTACTAAATACCGGGGCCAGATAGTGATATTCAGGAGGTATGCTGGAGAGGTCTATATCTTCTGTACCTGGTGTGCTTATGGAAGGATTGGAAATGCAAGAGCGGAGACAGTGTTTTAAACATCTGTCACTCCATCTCTCAACCCTACCGAGTTCCCAATTGAAATGGGGATTGTGAGCCCATAACCAGGGGAACCCGGATTAATTGTGTTTTTGGGGAGTCAAATACAAAAAAACTAACCTATTCATGATGATTTCCTGAAGTGATTAAGTGTAGGTTAATGGTTTTAAATTGAATCTGTGTTAAGGTCTCCCCAGTAACCCCAGCAATGGACACAGGGTCAATCTTAAGGACGGGAAGAGATAGATTCCTGATCAAATCTTGGCTAATTAAATTTTGTTCTGCACCGGAATCAATAAGTGCAGAAACAGGGAAGCGGTTCTGATTGTACTGAATAACTGTGGTTAATGTGAACCTATGAAGAGGAGTAAACAAGGAAGTACCTACCAGTATCTCCTGTTTTACTGGTGGGTGTCTTTGTTTCCCCGCACAGGGCAAGTGGCAATAAAATGTCCCTCTTCACCACAATAGATACATAGATCCAAGTTTCTACGCCTTTGTCTCTCAACAGGATTTAAACGGGTACTCCCAATTTGCATGGGTTCAGGTTCAGGTACATTAGATTGGGAGCCAGAAGATGGCATCAGAGCACTTCGTGGCTTGTATCTTTCGAATTTACTGTTGCTATGGTAACCCCCTGTTGATGGCGTCAAGAACCCGGAAGTAGAGACCCTCTGGGAGTTGTAGTCCTGTTCACGTTGCCGTTCCCGGAAACATTCGTGAATGGAGATCGCTAGATTTATTAATGCGCCAAAATTAGGTGGCTTATCTCTTGCTGAGATCTAGTCTTTCACGTAGTCGGATAAGGAGTTAAAAAAGGTACCTTGCAATGCCCTGTCATTCCAGTCGGTTTGAGCTGCCAGGATACGGAACTCCAGGGCGTGTTCAGCGACAGGACCAGGGGCGGCCGCCACTAGAGGGCGCCAGGGCGCCGCCCCACTGGAAGTTCTGGACCAGTTTACAATTGAATACTTAAAAAAAAAAAAAATAAATAGAAATAATAACATAAAAATATTTCGAAATATATGCATATATGTTTTTAGTTGTGTAGGATAAATATTTTATGAGCAATGATGAGTTATATTGTTTGTTTCAAAAAACGTTTTTCTGATTGGTGACGTATTTCCTGTTTGGGGCGTTCTTATCTGATCCATTGACTCTAATTATAGCTGGCGCATGCGTACTGATGCCACTACGTTACAATACAACGGGTCTCTTCAGGGCGCTGTTTTGTACGCCCTGGACAGTCCAACGTGAGCTGAACGTACAGAACAATGTACTTCTGGTCCAGTTTTTTTATGTCTGGGATTACAGAGCTGTGCAGTGACTCAAGCAGGCTTGATCATGTACGTTTTAGATAATTTAAAGCCCTTTATCTAATATCTATTTACATTTCTGACTGATATGCCTCTCAGATATTAGTTGACTCTGTGAAAAAAGCCTTCAGCTGATTGCAAGAGGGAAGTGATGAGTTTATTTTTTTCTTTGTGTGTTTGTTAGCATGCTAGTGCTAGCCGCCTGGTTATTGTATTGGACTGTGATGGCTACATTTATTTAAATTTGCTTATAAAAAATTATCAAATATTAATAATTTTATATACTAAATAAATGTCACTGGTGGTGTTATACTACTGTATTTCTTAACACTGTATTGATCTAGAGAATGAAAACAAAGCATCTAACAAGTAACTACCTCATATTAGATGTTGTGGACCAGTTGGTTTTAGATGTTGTGGACCAGCTGGTTTTAGATGCTGTGGACCAACTGGTTCTGGAAGTTGTGGACCAGCTAGTTTTAGATGTTGTGGACCAGCTGGTTCTGGATGCTGTGGACCAGCTGGTTTTAGATGTTGTGGACCAGCTGGTTCTAGATGTTGTGGACCAGCTGGTTCTGGAAGTTGTGGACCAGCTGGTTCTGGATGCTGTGGACCAGCATCTATAGAAGTTGTGGACCAGCTGGTTCTGGATTTTTGGGTTTCTCCTCTATGGTTTCTGGTCTTAGAACTTTTGAAGTTCTTTAGATTTCTCAGGGTTGTGCAGGTGGTAAGAGGAGAGACAGACTCCTCCTCCTCACCTGTCTCTCCTCTTACCACCTGCACAACCTCCAACGACCGCCACCGGTGCTGTTGACAAACGGTGTCAGCAGAAATTGTGCTACTGTTAGTAGAAGACCACGAGGAGGGAAACGTGTCAGGAGACAGAGGAGAAGAGGAAAGTGAAGAATGTAGGACTGAGGGTTGCAACTCTAAATGTGGGGACAATGACAGGCAAAGGTAGAGAGCTGGCTGACATGATGCAAAGAAGGAAGGTAGATGTTTTATGTGTCCAAGAGACCAAGTGGAAGGGCAGCAAGGCCCGCAGCATTGGAGCAGGGTTCAAACTTTTCTGGTTCCAGTTCTAATAGAAGAGTTCACAGTTTCTGGTTCCAGTTCTAATTGTATTACTAAAATAATGATAACAGAATATGATAGAAGTTGTCCAAAAATTGAAAAGTGGAAGCAGAACACTTCCATTCTCTTTTCACACTTGTTTTATGATATTTCAGATCAACCCAAATGGTTAATGTTTTATCATATTTTAAATCATTTGTCAAGTTCGTGAAGAATAGGCACATACACTTGTTTAGAAAAACTCACACAAGACTTAATCATAAAATAATGAATTTATTAAAGAAGTCTGTGACAGAAAAAGGAAAAAGTAAAAACATACATGTTCAAACACACAAACAGTTTTCCTGCTAAGATCAAAGTGTCTGTTTAATCTCGCTACAGTAAAACTTACACACACACAAGGCATTGATGTAAAATCATTATCCCTCACCTTTTGACACAAACTGGGAGAGCCGTCACAGTTTTGGCGGGAATACACACATCAACGCGGCCGCGTATCTTGATCAGGACCACGGCAGACTCTCGAAATTGTTCATCCGAGCTCCTAATTTATACCTTGAAGTGTATGCGTGTAATGACTTCACTCAAACTTGTTTTTCAGAGTGGTGCTAGGCACCTGGGTCAGGTTGCCCTCAATTGAACACAACAACTTCACTCCCTTTTCAGAAGAACTACAGGCTTGAAGTAGAAGGGTGATATGCATTCATCCATCAAAGACTAGCTCTTCCAAGAAGGATGGGCCCTTTGTCCTTCAAAGAAACTCCGGGCCTTTGAAGCAAAGCCGCACAAACCCCCCACTTCAAGGCTAGTTTAATGAATACATCTTGACACTAAACTAAAATGTTTTCTCTCACAAGTGTTGCATTAAGCATAAAAAATTGATAAACATTTAGTCAGAAAAACATTAATACTTAAACTCTTAATTCATTCCACCCTATGATTTTCTGACTAAATTTGAACATTTTTCCTTGTTACCTCATGGGACATTTACCAGTCACACTTTAAGTTCTATCATCATTCTAAGACAGTGTTACAAACTGATCTAATTATATGATCCTTCCTACAAACAAAGTACTAAAAAAAGTAAAGGAGGGATACTGCATATTCCTGCTTTATTAGTTTTAACCGCTGTAAAACCTTTTGTTGTTCAATACATGTGAACACTTTCAAGTGGACAGTCAGACATAGAAACTCAATCATAAGTTTCGGCACCTATGGACCCGTTCGTTGCGCATCAGAAGGGGTCCAGAGTGACTGCAAAGCAGAATTGCCAATTAATCAATCAATAAGTCTTGTCGTCCCCACTCCCACAAGCGTACAACACATTCATCCTTTAAAAAGGCACCTAGGTATTTTCTGAGGACGATTTTACTGTCCGTCACACAAAACTCTGTTTCTGGTTAAAACATTGACCTGTTTGCAGCTCCTTTATAAGCTGTCTACACTTTTGCATGTCAAACCATGATATATTTGTAACGCATAAAGAAGTCTTATCATCATTTAGTCTCAAAAACAAAATCACATTTCACCATATCATATTTCATCATTACAGATAAAATAAAACAAAATAAAAATAAAAAACTCAATGAACATCAGAAATGTTCACCACTCACGAAGGTCCTTCATGGCTCCACCCTCTGGAACAGCTTGCTTACATGTAACACCTGCAATTTTACATGTAGTTTTATTCGAAGCACGTGAAAGATTGGCAAGCACTTCTTTTAGCCGTCTTTTTATTCATTCATATCTTCTTGCTAAACAGACCTTAAAGGTCGATGCACAAGGTCGTTGTACTGGAACGTCACACCCATTGGACACCTCTGCTCACACTCGTCACCAGCAAGACTGATTTACAGGACACTTGAAGCTGTCCTGTCTTCTCAACATGGCTCATCTTGTGGCAAAGACCCCAACTGTCCTCCTCAGGACACGTCTTGGCGTCGAAGAGGCGTGGTCATCACCAGTAGCACCATAGCACAGATGAACACGAACACCACCCTCAGGCACGCCGATCATCCAGCAGCACCGTAACAGCGATGAAGTGATGACCCAACACACGACACAAGCCACCACTCTCAGGCGCTTTCCTCTGGAGTCGGTCACGTAGTCCTCTGGGCCCACCTCGTTGTCTCAGCAGACAGATGACAAGGACAAACCACGAGGCACAAAGCTGTGGAAAAAAACAAAGACTTCAGATAGAATGACAATGATTAGTCATCTCTTAGATAAAAGATCCATTCTTTAAACCTGGAGAGAGGAGGAAAAAAAACTTAAAACCCCTCTTCTTTTTTTTTTAAATAAGCATGAAAACCAACACTTTTTGTACATTTTCCCCTTCAATCAACTCCTAATATCACCTGTTGACCAATTTGTCCTAATTTCTGGGGCTCGACCTGTTCAATGACTCAAACACAGCAGTGACTCTTTTTTCCCTCAGAGCTGCTGTCTCTTAGCTCCTTCTGAACGGAGGTGCTGACTGATCCCCCACTCTCCATCAGCCCCCCTGCTCCTCACTCTCTCTGTCTCTCTCTCTCTGTTCTTTCAAAGCTACCGTCTCCTCTCTGTTCTGAAAATAAGGCAGACGCTTGTGATGTGTCTTTGCACGCTCAATAACCATGCTGGTTTGTAGCAGATGTTGCTTTATTGTTTAAGCTGCACAAATACACTTAACAGGCTGCACGATCTTCCACCTCTCCGTTCTCTGCACTTTCTACTTTCACACACGAACCTGCGCACCTACGTCACGTTCTCTCTTGTGGTGCGTTCACTGGCACTCCATAATATACATGCACGAACACTGCTGTATACATTACATCGCTGCATAAAAAAACAAGAAAAAACATCAAACAAGGACCGTCTCCTGACCTCCGTTCCTTCAACACACATAGTTCTGTACCTCTCTGTTCCTCTTTTCAGCTCAACATTCCACGCATAACACATTTGGCCTTCGTCTTTTTACATTTTTACTCATGACAGAGGGAAGGGCCGCAACACACACGCGCACACCTTTTACACACTCGCATGTACACACGCTGCGCCTTCTTGCTCCAAACATACGCTTTCGGTCCGTGTACCCTTCGTTCAATTGATTTTCCATTGCATAACAAAAATGAAAAAAGGAAAAAACGACGTGTCATTTCAATATTCCTTTTCATGTGTGAATCAAAAAATACAATACGTCATCGTTTTTCTGCATTTTGGACTTCAACCTCAATCAAAAATCAAACTTTTGAAAAATGTCCTGCGGACTTATTTGTTTTTTATTTTTCTTTTCTAACAAATGAGTGACCCGGAAGTTGTTCTGATAGTGCGCACATACAGTAAGCTAACACACACGAGCTGTGGACGCAACTTTTACAAATGGATAGCTACGTTTTGTTCAAAGATAACAAGCGAGTTACTCTCAAAGAGGAAGATATGACGACGGAAAAAATCGGCAGGATCTTCCAGGTACTGAAGTTTTGTTTTGGCGCGGCAGTATAACCACGAATATTTAAACGATAAAAGTCAGCATGTGCACATGCTGTGTACTGTACATGTACTGTACCAGCGATTAGCTTTTATTTGCACAAATGCTAATAGTTTCTTAAGTTTAAAAATTTACTGGGTAAGAAAAGTAATTATAAATAATTTAAATAATTTACTGTAGATAAGTCTTTGTAATGTGTGTTCAAATTTAACCTACCAATTTTCACAAATTGTGAATCATCAGTTAGACGATAAATAAAATAAAATCAGTCAGGTAAATGAAATAAATGAAACGGCAAGAACCATTGACATGTTTGCATTACATTGTGATAAGATAAATTAATGTTTGAATAGTAATGGTGGTGACAACTAGTTGTTAAATCATTAGTTGATTAGGCTCACAGTTGTGTGATGATGCACAACTGTTAAAAATTTTACGTTTTCAAATTTAACCCAGGTTGTACAAATGAACAACTTTTTACAAATAAACCCAGTCTCCTCCAGCTCATTGTAGTAACTCTGTTCCCCAACAGGTAAATAGCTCCAGCCTGTATCTGACAGATGACAGCAATGTGGCTATTTTCCCTCATGATGACGGCCACTTCAGCACCATCGGCCTAACAGAACGAGGTCATTATGAGGTGCATGGCGAAGGCGTTGAGGAACCTGTGGCAGGAGGTTCACACCAGCCTGCCCGCTTTGCATTCCACCGGCCACCCAGTGCTGCTGCTGGCTCAGCTTCCACTGCCAGAGCTTCTACCAGTGGAAGAGGTGCTACGACAAAAGTATTCCAAAGGTGATTTTTTTTCTTTCAACATGATAGTGGAGTAAAAATGCAAAATATTTGCTTAAGAATTGCTGTAAAGTGGGGATGCTTAAAGTTATATGTTACCTGAGTAATATAATAAGAAATGTGTCTAAACTTTATATATATATTCAGGAGCATCTTCATTGGAGAAGTTGTAGATGGAAAGCTTGAGACGAGTACAACACTAAACGTACGCTTCTCAGAATTTGAGGCTTCTGTTGGAGGCATCATCAGTAAAGTCAACGAAGCTCTTCAGCAGGAGGACACACTCATCCTCACTGATGGCCAGGGTAAAAAGATCTTGGACTCAGAGGGAACCAGAGGTACAGTTTAACAACTACTACTGTACTTAATTCAGATAGAAATCCAGCCTACTGAAACTGTAAAAATTTTGTGCAAACGGTTTTCTTTACAGGATCAGCATATTGGAAACAAAGTGCTAGGAAAATTTATGCTGTGAAGGAGGAAGACTTTTTGCAGTTGCAGGGAAATAAAAAAAGGAGATTAAGGTATTTTAAACAGGATTTATAATTTTATACACTATAGGCTTGTTTATGGACACAGAAATATAATTTTGAACAAAAAGGAAAGCGTAGTAAATATTTTCACAAACAAATTAAAACAATTGCACATAGAAATTTAGTTACTGAGATTAATAAATGTTTTGTGGCTTTTTGTCATTTTCAAGTCGAGTGGATGATACTGGCCTCAGTGAAGTTTTTGAGAAGATCGAGGAGGTGGTCCTGGCAGCCCAAGGATTGCAGGATGTGATCACAACAATAAAGCAGCTTACTGAGTTAGCAGACCCCCACCGCACTTCAGCTGTGACCCTGACACAAGCCCAAGTAGCAGCTGTGAAAGCTGCTTTTGCCTGCATTATCTGTCGAGGTAATCATTTCAAAAATATTTTCTAAGTGTAATATTTACAATATCCATCCATTCATTATATTTACCCACTTCTTCCTTTTTGGGTGGCGGGATCGCCAGTTCCCATGACCAGCTATCACTGTGCGAGGGGCGGGGTACACCCTGGACAGGTCTCCAGTCCATCACAGGGACGCACACAGACAAACAACCATTCACACTCTCACTCACCTAGGGACAATTTAGAGTTACTAATCAGACTAACATGCATGTTTGAATCAGAGTAACCTGCTTGCTGAGAGGCAGCAGCTCTACCAGTTGCGCCACCGTGCTGACCACCTTTACAATGTTACATCAATAATCAAACTGTCAGAGCACTGACTTAAGCTGGAACAGCAGTAGTTCCAGTGGCCAATGTTGGTCTTTTATGTTTTCTAAATAACTATAAATGCACATCTGGTAACTACTGTTCCATTACATTGCCACACTGTACCGTAATCAGAATACTGTAGTCAAATACTGTATTGTAGTTATTTTTTTTTTTTTTTCATTTTCAGGTACTGTGCATGAGCCCATGGTGTCATCATGCTGCAATAGTATTGTTGGTTGCAGGCTCTGCGTTGAACAGTGGCAGGACAGCTCTGACTTTTGCCCAAAATGTCGAGGTGATGGTTTTACGGACAACACGCAAAGGCTCGTTGGTCTTTCTGAGGCATTTTCTGCACTGGAAAACATACTGTAGTATTAGGTAATCGTAAGGTATTTTGCACTGTTCTGCACTTGTTCTTGTTCATATTTTACATATAAAATAGTAAATATTGTATTTTTCTAATGCTGATATTTTAAACTGAGTAATGGGAGTACAGGTAGTCCCCGACTTACGAGCGAGTTCCGTTCCTGCGAGTTGCTCGTAACACGAAAATTCGTAAGTTGGAACACGAAGCACGTGTTCTCGTAAGTCCGGATTTTCGCTCATAAGTTGGAACATTTATGCTAGCGCTACTACGAACACTCGTTTTTCATCAAAAACGTTCATATTAGTTCATAAACATGGTCGGAAACGTGTTTCCAAACGGTTAGCTAACACACTTTTATCTAAAAACACAAAAAAGTGCTGTATTTTTTACAAATTTACTTCTCTTTCGCCAGCTCGTATGTCCGGGACCTCGTATGTAAGAGCGCTCGTAAGTCGGGGACTACC
>JBBPBX010093311.1:0-2500 GCA_038048925.1 Garcialebias charrua
ATTACTACTGTTTACATTTACACTACTTTTATCTACACTACTGCAGATACATATACAGCATTCTCTGACTAGCCTTATCTAAGGATGCCAAATGTGCCTTATGTGCCTCACTGCATATGCCACTTTGCCTATATACCAACATCAAATACCTCATACATATACTGTGTACATTAACTTATATGCTGCTGTGCCACTCTTTGCAAATGTCAATGCTAGAACCTTCAGTTTATTTTATAGATATACTTTTTATACTTTTTATACTACTATGCAAAAACTCAGGACAGTATTACACTTTTATTATTTCATTTTATGCTTATGTTCATTGGGTGTTTGGTGTTTTAGGGGTGTTTGGTGTTTCAGTGTTGGTGTAAATTTTCATACTTTTATACTATTATGAAAAAACTCAGGACAGTGTTACACACTTTAGGGACCCTCCACGGCGCACGCTCCCCCCTCCGGGGGGGACGGGCGACGCTGGTTGGGCACCGGCGGCCTGCCGTCGCATTGCTCCGTCGACGTGACCCTCCACGGCGCACGCTCCCCCCCTCCGGGGGGGGACGGGCGACGCTGGTTGGGCACCGGCGGCGGGGCCGACGTCTCGTTGGGTTCCGTCGTCACGACCCTCCACGGCGCACGCTCCCCCCTCCGGGGGGGACGGGCGGCGCTGGGCCGTGGCGGCGGGGCCGGTGCGTATGCATGTCGAAGGGACCCTCCGCGGCGCACGCTCCCCCCTCCGGGGGGGACGGGCGACGCTGGTTGGGCACCGGCGGCCTGCCGTCGCATTGCTCCGTCGACGTGACCCTCCACGGCGCACGCTCCCCCCTCCGGGGGGGACGGGCGACGCTGGTTGGGCACCGGCGGCGGGGCCAACGCTCGGTCCTTAGTCTCGGACGCGTCTGCCCGTCGGCTGCGCCTCCGGCGGCTCCACCGTCTCCACTCAACGTGCGGCGCGCACGGACCATCCCCAGAGCACGGGGGGGTGGGCCCGGACGCGACGTGCGGGAGACGCACGGGGGTCGACGTGGGGCGCTCGGCGATCCTCGGCACGCGGCCGGCCCTCGGAACACAGTACCCAGCGGCGTGGCGGTCCTGCTCGGCCGTCCGCCGCGGCTCCCGAGTACCCGCTGCTCCGTCCGCGACCCGTCCGGGCCGCGGCGGTGGGTTTGAAGCCTCCGGCCGTCCCTTCCTTCCGGGGGGCGGACGGAGCGCTCGGGAGTTGGAAGGTCGGAGCTTCGCTCCGTTGTCTTGAAGCGTCGGCAAAATCCCAAACACAGACAACTCTCAACGGTGGATCACTCGGCTCGTGCGTCGATGAAGAACGCAGCTAGCTGCGAGAACTAATGTGAATTGCAGGACACATTGATCATCGACACTTCGAACGCACCTTGCGGCCCCGGGTCCTCCCGGGGCCACGTCTGTCTGAGGGTCGCTCAGTCATCAATCGGAGACCTCGCGTCTCCGCGGTTGGGGTGTCGCAGGCGGCTCCGCCCGCCTTCGTCCCCCTAAGTGCAGACCGGTCGGCCCCGGCGCGCGTCGCGCTCGGGCACGTCTCCGGACCGTACCTCCGGCGTCCGTACGGCCCTCCCACGATCCCTTCCCTCCCCAGCCTAGCGTCCTCCGGGACGTGGGGTCGGGGAGCGTGCCTCTTCCCACCGAGCCCGTGGCGTTCGCGGAGGCGCGGCTGCCGTTGGAGAACACTCTCCTCTGCGCTGCCCGCGTCCACGCGTTCGTCCCTCCGGGATCGGTGGGGGAGACCGCTCCCGTGGGGGAAGGAGGACGGGAGTCAAGCCGTGCGGGCGACGTGTCGGCCCCACGGGACGTGCCCACGCGGCCGCGACGGATCCAGGCCCGGCGCGCGTCGCGCTCGGGCACGTCTTCGGACCGTACCTCCGGCGTCCGTACGGCCCTCCCACGATCCCTTCCCTCCCCAGCCTAGCGTCTTTCGGGACGTGGGGTCGGGGAGCGTGCCTCTTCCCACCGAGCCCGTGGCGTTCGCGGAGGCGCGGCTGCCTTTGGAGAACACTCTCCTCTGCGCTGCCCGCGTCCACGCGTTCGTCCCTCCGGGATCGGTGGGGGAGAACGCTCCCGTGGGGGAAGGAGGACGGGAGCCAAGCCGTGCGGGCGACGCGTCGGCCCCACGGGACGTGCCCCCGCGGCCGCGACGGACCCTAGCCGTCCGACCTACATGAGCTCGTCGCGAGCCTCTGTGCGAAGACCCTGGCTTTGGAACCTCTACTCGGTTGTTTGAGACTCCACGCCTTTCGGGGTGGATTGACTCCGCCGAGCACGATGGCCCACTGCCGGGTGATTAATCTGGGTTGTAGGGAAAATGCGCTTTGCTGGTAGAGGCCCCCCACTCTTCGGGGTGGAGGACCTCTGACCATCATTGTTGGTCCTGATCCAGACGTACGGAGCCGCGCACCACTGACCCCTCTCGACCACGACCTCAGATCAGACGAGACGACCCGCTGAATTTAAGCATATTAATAAGCGGAGGAAA
>JBBPBX010093311.1:7500-13579 GCA_038048925.1 Garcialebias charrua
ATTAAAAACTTCATTTCAAACGAAATTACACAATTCAACAGTTGATTTGGGACACAAGGTCTAGTTTATTCTGTGCAACTTTGGTGTCTATGTGAAGTGCTTAACCCCACCTACACATAAATGCCAGTCCCACCATTGTCAGAGGTTTTTTCAGTGTATCTGGCTAAGGAAATATGTGTTTAAATCTGACGACTGGAGTGATCACAAAGTCTCTTCCAAATGCTCACACAAAATGTCCCACTCAAAGTGACTTGTGTATGTTAGCTAAACCAGACCCTGTTTATCTCAAACTAGAGGTTACAAGCTTTCAAACAAGATATGGCATGAAGGAATCAAGTAAAGATAACTACATGAACAAGTCAGACTAATACTACATCATTTAAGTGATTAAAAACTTCATTTCAAACGAAATTACACAATTCAACAGTTGATTTGGGACACAAGGTCTAGTTTATTCTGTGCAACTTTGGTGTCTATGTGAAGTGCTTAACCCCACCTACACAGAAATGCCAGTCCCACCATTGTCAGAGGTTTTTTCAGTGTATCTGGCTCAGGAAATATGTGTTTAAATCTGACGACTGGAGTGATCACAAAGTCTCTTCCAAATGCTCACACAAAATGTCCCACTCAAAGTGACTTGTGTATGTTAGCTAAACCAGACCCTGTTTATCTCAAACTAGAGGTTACAAGCTTTCAAACAAGATATGGCATGAAGGAATCAAGTCAAGATAACTACATGAACAAGTCAGACTAATACTACATCATTTAAGTGATTAAAAACTTCATTTCAAACGAAATTACACAATTCAACAGTTGATTTGGAACACAAGGTCTAGTTTTTTCTCTGCAAGTTTGGTGTCTATGTGAAGTGCTTAACCCCACCTACACATAAATGCCAGTACCACCATTGTCAGAGGTTTTTTCAGTGTATCTGGCTCAGGAAATATGTGTTTAAATCTGACGACTGGAGTGATCACAAAGTCTCTTCCAAATGCTCACACAAAAGGTCCCACTCAAAGTGACTTGTGTATGTTAGCTAAACCAGACCTTGTTTATCTCAAACTAGAGGTTACAAGCTTTCAAACAAGATATGGCATGAAGGAATCAAGTAAAGATAACTACATGAACAAGTCAGACTAATACTACATCATTTAAGTGATTAAAAACTTCATTTCAAACGAAATTACACAATTCAACAGTTGATTTGGGACACAAGGTCTAGTTTATTCTGTGCAACTTTGGTGTCTATGTGAAGTGCTTAACCCCACCTACACATAAATGCCAGTCCCACCATTGTCAGAGGTTTTTTCAGTGTATCTGGCTAAGGAAATATGTGTTTAAATCTGACGACTGGAGTGATCACAAAGTCTCTTCCAAATGCTCACACAAAATGTCCCACTCAAAGTGACTTGTGTATGTTAGCTAAACCAGACCCTGTTTATCTCAAACTAGAGGTTACAAGCTTTCAAACAAGATATGGCATGAAGGAATCAAGTAAAGATAACTACATGAACAAGTCAGACTAATACTACATCATTTAAGTGATTAAAAACTTCATTTCAAACGAAATTACACAATTCAACAGTTGATTTGGGACACAAGGTCTAGTTTATTCTGTGCAACTTTGGTGTCTATGTGAAGTGCTTAACCCCACCTACACAGAAATGCCAGTCCCACCATTGTCAGAGGTTTTTTCAGTGTATCTGGCTCAGGAAATATGTGTTTAAATCTGACGACTGGAGTGATCACAAAGTCTCTTCCAAATGCTCACACAAAATGTCCCACTCAAAGTGACTTGTGTATGTTAGCTAAACCAGACCCTGTTTATCTCAAACTAGAGGTTACAAGCTTTCAAACAAGATATGGCATGAAGGAATCAAGTCAAGATAACTACATGAACAAGTCAGACTAATACTACATCATTTAAGTGATTAAAAACTTCATTTCAAACGAAATTACACAATTCAACAGTTGATTTGGGACACAAGGTCTAGTTTATTCTGTGCAAGTTTGGTGTCTATGTGAAGTGCTTAACCCCACCTACACAGAAATGCCAGTCCCACCATTGTCAGAGGTTTTTTCAGTGTATCTGGCTAAGGAAATATGTGTTTAAATCTGACGACTGGAGTGATCACAAAGTCTCTTCCAAATGCTCACACAAAATGTCCCACTCAAAGTGACTTGTGTATGTTAGCTAAACCAGACCCTGTTTATCTCAAACTAGAGGTTACAAGCTTTCAAACAAGATATGGCATGAAGGAATCAAGTCAAGATAACTACATGAACAAGTCAGACTAATACTACATCATTTAAGTGATTAAAAACTTCATTTCAAACGAAATTACACAATTCAACAGTTGATTTGGGACACAAGGTCTAGTTTATTCTGTGCAACTTTGGTGTCTATGTGAAGTGCTTAACCCCACCTACACATAAATGCCAGTCCCACCATTGTCAGAGGTTTTTTCAGTGTATCTGGCTAAGGAAATATGTGTTTAAATCTGACGACTGGAGTGATCACAAAGTCTCTTCCAAATGCACACACAAAATGTCCCACTCAAAGTGACTTGTGTATGTTAGCTAAACCAGACCCTGTTTATCTCAAACTAGAGGTTACAAGCTTTCAAACAAGATATGGCATGAAGGAATCAAGTCAAGATAACTACATGAACAAGTCAGACTAATACTACATCATTTAAGTGATTAAAAACTTCATTTCAGACGAAATTACACAATTCAACAGTTGATTTGGGACACAAGGTCTAGTTTATTCTGTGCAAGTTTGGTGTCTATGTGAAGTGCTTAACCCCACCTACACAGAAATGCCAGTCCCACCATTGTCAGAGGTTTTTCAGTGTATCTGGCTAAGGAAATATGTGTTTAAATCTGACGACTGGAGTGATCACAAAGTCTCTTCCAAATGCTCACACAAAATGTCCCACTCAAAGTGACTTGTGTATGTTAGCTAAACCAGACCCTGTTTATCTCAAACTAGAGGTTACAAGCTTTCAAACAAGATATGGCATGAAGGAATCAAGTCAAGATAACTACATGAACAAGTCAGACTAATACTACATCATTTAAGTGATTAAAAACTTCATTTCAAACGAAATTACACAATTCAACAGTTGATTTGGGACACAAGGTCTAGTTTATTCTGTGCAACTTTGGTGTCTATGTGAAGTGCTTAACCCCACCTACACATAAATGCCAGTCCCACCATTGTCAGAGGTTTTTTCAGTGTATCTGGCTAAGGAAATATGTGTTTAAATCTGACGACTGGAGTGATCACAAAGTCTCTTCCAAATGCTCACACAAAATGTCCCACTCAAAGTGACTTGTGTATGTTAGCTAAACCAGACCCTGTTTATCTCAAACTAGAGGTTACAAGCTTTCAAACAAGATATGGCATGAAGGAATCAAGTAAAGATAACTACATGAACAAGTCAGACTAATACTACATCATTTAAGTGATTAAAAACTTCATTTCAAACGAAATTACACAATTCAACAGTTGATTTGGGACACAAGGTCTAGTTTATTCTGTGCAACTTTGGTGTCTATGTGAAGTGCTTAACCCCACCTACACATAAATGCCAGTCCCACCATTGTCAGAGGTTTTTTCAGTGTATCTGGCTAAGGAAATATGTGTTTAAATCTGACGACTGGAGTGATCACAAAGTCTCTTCCAAATGCTCACACAAAATGTCCCACTCAAAGTGACTTGTGTATGTTAGCTAAACCAGACCCTGTTTATCTCAAACTAGAGGTTACAAGCTTTCAAACAAGATATGGCATGAAGGAATCAAGTAAAGATAACTACATGAACAAGTCAGACTAATACTACATCATTTAAGTGATTAAAAACTTCATTTCAAACGAAATTACACAATTCAACAGTTGATTTGGGACACAAGGTCTAGTTTATTCTGTGCAACTTTGGTGTCTATGTGAAGTGCTTAACCCCACCTACACAGAAATGCCAGTCCCACCATTGTCAGAGGTTTTTTCAGTGTATCTGGCTCAGGAAATATGTGTTTAAATCTGACGACTGGAGTGATCACAATGTCTCTTCCAAATGCTCACACAAAATGTCCCACTCAAAGTGACTTGTGTATGTTAGCTAAACCAGACCCTGTTTATCTCAAACTAGAGGTTACAAGCTTTCAAACAAGATATGGCATGAAGGAATCAAGTCAAGATAACTACATGAACAAGTCAGACTAATACTACATCATTTAAGTGATTAAAAACTTCATTTTTAGGGAAATTACACAATTCAACAGCTCATAAGTCAGTCAGAAATCGAGCTACGGTCTGCAGCTTGACACTTTTCTGGATCGTGAGATCGAGAGCTTTCCGATGGTATGCTCGAAATCCCTGTAGCTAAAAGTACCGATTTACTAGCTGAAATCATAAAATGAAGAAGGAAAGTGGTCTTGGAGGGTTAGCCTCTAAGGTCACCTTGACATAAAATGTCATACCCGGACCAAATTTTTTTTATGATGGATTTTGATTCGGCTTGTTGAGATAATTCCAACGGTACCTGTCCCGTCTCGCTGGCGTTTTTCTAGCCGAAGATATAAGCGACGAAGTGTCATGCGCTCGCAGGTACAGTATGGCCCTAGCTCGGTCAATTTTGAAGCTACGAAGATGTACTTTACAGCATTGGAACGGTCTCGCCCTGGAGAACCAGAAAATGGGTGTTTGATCTAGTTCTGGGTTAGAGTTAGGCTAACCCTAACCCTAACCCAGAACTAGGGTTAGGGTTAGGGTTAGCATTAGGGATAAATGTTAAGGCTAGTGTTAATGTGGGTTAGGGTTAGGTTGAGGGTTAGCTTTAGGGTTAGGATTAGGGGTTAGTGATTGGGTTAGTTAGGGTTAGGTTTGGTGTTAGGGTTTGCATTAGCTTTAAGGATAAAGGTTAGTGTTAGGGTTAGGAGTAGTGTTAGGGTTAGGTTTAGGGTTAGGGTTAGTATTAGCATTAGGGATAAAGGTTAAGGTTAGTGTTAGTGTTAGAGCTAGGGTTAGGGTTAGGTTTTGGGTTAGCTTTAGGGTTAGGATTAGGGGTTAGTGTTAGGGTTAGTGATAGGGTTAGAGGGTTAGGTTTCACAGTTAGGGTTATTATTAGGATAAGGGTTAAGGTTAGTGTTAGGTTTAGAGCTAGGGTTAGGTTTAGGGTTAGAGTTAGCATTAGCATTAGGGTTAAGGGTTAAGGCTAGGTTTAGTGTTAGGCTTAGAGTTAGGGTTGGGGTTGACCTAAGGGTTAGTGTTTGGGTTAGGTTTAGGGTTAGATGGTTGTTCATTTTAAAGATATGGTCTTCTCTATAACGTAGATGTAGACTGAAGTGGGTTAGGGTCCAGGTTGTTTGGTCTCATTTTAAAGATATGGATCTCCTCTATAACCTAGATGTGGAATCAAGTCACTGGGACCTTCCAATACTGTGATATAAGCATCCTATTTGCTCTTTTTTCTAGTCCCAAGCTGGGGACTTCAGCACAAGTGCTGAACTCTCCAAGGAAGGGGTGAGACTCAGTTATTTCTGTTACGAGCATTGAATACCAAATATTTTGGTCTCATTTTAAAGATATGGATCTCCTCTATAACCTAGATGTGGAATCAAGTCACTGGGACCTTCCAATACTGTGATATAAGCATCCTATTTGCTCTTTTTTCTAGTCCCAAGCTGGGGACTTCAGCACAAGTGCTGAACTCTCCAAGGAAGGGGTGAGACTCAGTTATTTCTGTTATGAGCATTGAATACCAAATATTTTGGTCTCATTTTAAAGTTATGGATCCCCTCTATGACCTGGAGGTTACCTAAGTCACTGGTACCTTCCACTGCTGAGATATGAGAAGAAAACCTCCAAATTATGCTCTAATGCAGGTGCCAGAATAGGGGGGGTTTGGCCCACATCTGGGTTATAAGCATTGGAATCCAGGTTCTTTGGTCTCATTTTAAACATATGGATCTCCTCTACAACCTTGAGGTGGAATCAAGTCACTGGGACCTTCCATTGCTGAGATACAAGCAAAGAAAGAACCTGAAATCACGCTCCAGATTCTAAAAGCTATGGA
>JBBPBX010093312.1:0-13579 GCA_038048925.1 Garcialebias charrua
GCTTCCGGGGTCCCACAGGCCAAAAAGGCCCAATAGGACTCCTTCTTCAGCTTGACAGCATCCCTCACCGCCGGTGTCCACCACCGGGTTCGAGGGTTGCCACCACGACAGGCACCAACAACCTTGCGGCCACAACTCTGATAAGCTACCTCGACAATAGAGGCGCGGAACATGGCCCACTCGGACTCAATGTCCCCCGCCTCCCTCGGAACGTGTTCAAAGCTCTCCCGGAGGTGGGAGTTAAAGCTCCGTCTTACGGGAGACTCTGCCAGACGTTCCCAGCAGACCCTCACAATACGTTTGGGTCTGCCAGGTCTGACCGGCATCCTCCCCCACCATCGGAGCCAACTCACCACCAGGTAGTGGTCAGTTGACAGCTCCGCCCCTCTCTTCACCCGAGTGTCCAGGACATGCGGCCGCAGATCAGATGAGACGACAACAAAGTCGATCATTGAACTACGACCTAGGGTGTCCTGGTGCCAAGAGCACATATGGACACCCTTATGCCTGAACATGGTGTTCGTTATGGACAATCCATGACGAGCACAGAAGTCCAACAACAGAACACCACTCGGGTTCAGATCAGGGGGGCCGTTCCTCCCAACCACACCCCTCCAGGTCTCACTGTCATTGCCCACGTGAGCGTTGAAGTCCCCCAGCAGAACAATGAAACATTTAATTTCCTGAGATGTAATTAATTTATTTTAAAGCATAACTCTCATAAAGAGTTCTCCGTTTGGTTTTTTACTTGTAGGTAAATATGAACACTTGTTTGTTTTTTTCCAGGTTTGCATCATCTGACCTCCTGATGTGTTCCTGCTGGCCCATGACTGCTCTGCCATTCATGGTCGGTGTTCACCAAGAACTGAGAGGAACTCCCCATCAAGTTCAACTTGTGTTTATTTGTCTTATACAGGTTAACACAGAGTTAACAGTACAATGAAGTGCTCAGGATGAGAAGAGCAGATTTGACTTGCTAAAAATCAAAGAACAAACTACTGTATGTATACTAAAAGCATGCACAGTGAAAAAGTAATTATAATATTCACAAAGTCCTGAAGAGAGACGGATATAACAATGCAGCAGGATGAATTTGAATTAACTACTGCAAGTATTTCAAGCTAGTAATATAAGCTAACATGCACATAAAGTTTTAAATATATATATATATAAATATATACACATACAGTATATATAATAATATATTATTATATATATGTGTATATATTATATATATATATATATTTAAAACTTTATGTGCATATATATGTATGCACATAATCAACATTACACAGGTTGTGTGACAGGTTATTGCACAAGTACTGTAGTGACATTGAGATTTAATTATTAGTTATTACCAGTTGTTCAGTGTTATTTATTGATTATTTAACCACACCACCCCGTCAACTCATACCCTGCAGCCCGTTGAGTTCTTCCTGTTCTTAAATGACCTTGACCTTGGATCAAAGCAACGGGACCTTGCTGACCCGTACGGTGTCCATCAGTCCACGGTCAGACGGATTTTCACAGCAACTTTTTATTGACAGTACTCGGCTCTACCTGAAGAGCAGATACATAAAAATCTACCTGCAGACTTCAAGGACTACCCTGACACTACAGTCACACTACTTACTACTTGTAAGAAAATAAAATGTTCAAAACATTCTGACTTTTGTCTTCATTGATGTATTATCACCCAAAAAAATGTGTACTGTATTTTGGTTTAAGACAGGCTTAGAGTCGTTTTAGCCATTTTATTAAAAAGAAATTTGATGATAATGTTACATTACTGTACAAAACGTATGAGTCAAGCTAAATGAGGCACAATATTTAAACACTGTTTAAATTATATTATTATTATTACATCTTCTGACTAACTCCCAGCTTCCTCGACTGCTTTTGGAGATTTAAAAACATGTAATCAGTCAGATTACAGTGCCTCAGTGGAACAACTTGTTTGTTGTTGTTTGGATCCAATCTCAGCTCCTCACTGCTTCCCTCATGTTTGAGCTGTAGCGGTGGTGTCTTCCCACGTCTCACAAACATCTAGGCTGGACCAGGGGTTCCCTCATCATCACCAACACCTGCCGTGTCCTGTGCAGTGAAAGAAAACATCTCTTATTAAGGCCTGCTACAAACAGTGATTTAACAGGTTTGACTTCAGCTCAACTTTTGTAAACAAACTTGAATTAAAATAACTTTTGTTTCTAAATCTGCTCTAAATCTCCTGCCTCCTTGTTTGAAACTGAACTGTCAGGTGGCTTTGACTCAAACAGTGGGGCTTCTGGTTCTCTTCCTCATGGACTGTAAACACTCAGCCCTAACTGACTTCTCCTGCCTCCTTGTTTGAAACTAACATTTGTGTTAATAAGAAAACATTGTACAGACAAAACACGTTTACTCAACAGATTAGCAAGGCTAACTATGTTAGCTGTGTTAGCCTACATGAGGCAGTTTGGTGAACTGAAAACAAATACCGACTTACCTTCATATTTATTTATGTAGTTGGACACAAAGCTTAAATCCTTTATCCTTCTTAGATGTGGGCGCTTTAGAGAAGGTCTGAATTATTCTGTAGACATTATTAACAGTGACTGTCGGCAAGTCCTGCAGAGATCTCGTGAAGAACGCCATCGCTAACACCGTGTTGACTGCAAACCGGAAGTGCGTCTTACGGGTGAAGAATGCGGAAGTGCTGGGAACGGAAGTCCGTGGCATATAGCCTATTACCAATTAAGGGATGGATCAATGCTGTAAAAATCAGATATAGGGATCTATACCTATAAAATTTTGGAGGGCTTCTGTAATGAATGATAAAGCTCTGTATTTGTTGTATAACACAATCATTGTTCCACACTTAATCTATTGTATTGATGTTTGGGGGAAAGCGTGTAAAACAATCACAAAGCCTATTTTTGTATTACAGAAAAGAGCTGTAAGAATTATCACTAGAAAACATTACTGTCATCCATCCAGTACATTATTTTATCAACTGAAATTATTGAAGTTCCATGATTTGGTTGATTATAATATTTTATCAATTATGTATAGGGCTCAGAATAACGATTACCTTTAAATATCCAAATGAATTTTGTTAAAAGACAAAGTTGTTATAATCTTAAGGGGACAGAGATGTTTGTAAAACCACAATTCAGAACTAGCTTGAAGGGACGTTCTACCTCAATCCAGGGAATTAGATTATGGAATGGCTTGGAGAATGTAGTTAAAAATGCCAAGTCAATGTTTACATTTAAGAAAATGATCAAAAGGAATTTGTTGAAAAAATATATATGAATTAGCATAATGTGTATTGTATCAATTATTAGTTATGTATTAGTATTAGAATTAGAAAGAGTTAGTCATTTTGTACTGCTGGTGAAAGATTATTATTGTTTAATCTGATTGTTTGAAAAAAGGGGCAGATATAATAAGATTTATTCTTCTTTCTGCTACCTTTCATTTTTTTACATTGTGTACGTATCATTAATGGGATTGTCTTGTATTGTGTTTCTTTTGTAAAAAAAAAAATGAACAAATTTAATAAACATAATAAACAATATGTCATAGCTTTAGTAGACTTAATAACATATGTTAGCCAGCATTTGTTGGAATTTATTAATTGGCTCATCTTTGCAGCTCTTCAAAGAGACGCCGTCTTGATGAGCCCAATGACACAGATGAAGCCATTTCGAGGGACTCAACAATCATTCCGGACCAGTCTACAGATGAGACTACCAGCACCGACTCGGGCACTACTGACAAGGAGTTTGGTGAATTTAGTTTTGTATTTATTTTTTCTTGTTTATCCTCCACAATCTGAATATTAACATTGATGATGATTATGATTCATCATGCCAACAGAAAGATGTCTATGTGTTCAGGAAAAACAAGCCCCCAAAGCCCCCAGGAAGAAGCTCTCTCCTGTCCAGTTCTAAGAGTGAGTTTGTCCTACTTTATTTTGGTGTTGTGCATCTTTGTAAGGTACTACTTTTGTCCCTTAATGCAACTTCATGTGATGGCATGACCGTATGTAACCCATCTAATCAAACAGAGGATTAAGTCAAATTTGGTTATACTGTATAAGCAAATTTTCAGATTCATGTTTTTTTTTAAGCTTCATTTTGACACCTGGATTATTCTGATAATTCAAACATTTCCAGAAATGTAGATTAATTTATCTTTTTAATTACAATAATACATTATTATTTGAATGTTAATGAGAAATTGGTGCTATTATTTTTTAAAGAATAAACCTAACATAGTATTTGAATATTAAAGTTTTCAAGGTGGAAAGAAACAAAATCTTTGCAGGTTGCTGGAAATATCTTACTCAAAATCATTTTTTTAATTGATACATTTTTTTCCATGGTTCTACACTAACTTCTTGCACTGATTGCACTGGTGTTTCTAAACTTTTTTTTGGTTCACCAGCACAGTTAGTGCACCCAAATTTTCAACCGCGTCATATTTAACATGATAGTTTTACAGGTTCTCTCTTTATTTTATTTATTTATCTGGCTTATATTCCACAATCTTAAAATATGATTCATCATGCCAACAGAAATATGTCTTTGTGTTTCAGGAAAAACAGGACCTCAAAGCCCCCAGGAAAACTCTCCCTCTCCTGTCCAATTCTGATTGTGTGTTCGTCCAACTGCCTGCTCACGGTAGGAGATGTGCCCATCACAACATTTCCCAAAGACATTTTATGTTTAAACATTTGAAGTTGTAGTGGCTCCCTCATTTTTCATGGTGCCCAGTAGTATACTCTCCATTTTTCATAGCAAAAATTGTTTTTATTTTGTTGAAGGTGTTTTATATTATTTTTTAAAAATATAATCAAGTGTTAACTACAGTTGTAATTGGGAGTAGTAGTTGTTGCATTGCTGCTGAAACCATTGTGATAAAATAAATGTGTTGAAGTTAAAGAATACCTTTCATTTTTTGTCATTACAGAAAATGTTTGAAGGTTTTGACAAGACATGTATTATTACGTTTGTTGGTTAAATTTGATAACGGGTTGGAGAAACATTTGAAACATCTGTAGAACTAAAAATGAGTAAAAGTTTTAGGGATGTATACTAATTTTAAGCATCACACGCTCAATTGTAGTAAAATATTGCTAAGAATGAGATTTTTTGCAGCTAGGTTTAAGATTGTTTATCTTGTAAAAAGATAAAATGTCTTATTTTTAGAAATCGTGTCAAGACAATTTTCACTTGTTGGAAGATCTTTTTGCTTATTTCAGTCAAAAAAAATCTAATTTTAAGTTGTTTTAAACTTGTTTTCAGAGTAGACTTTTCTCCAGTGTACTACTTTTGAGCATCAGAATCTTATTATAAGACAAGAAAAGCTCACAATTGTAGTAAAATATTGCTCAAAACTAGATTTTTGTAGCTAGTTTCAAGATTCCGCATATCTTGTTTTCACTTGTTACCAGATCTTTTTGCTTATTTCAATAAAAAAAAAACTAATTTTAAGTTGTTTTAAACTTGTTTTCAGAGTAGACTTTTCTCCAGTGTACTACTTTTGAGCATCAGAATCTTATTATAAGACAAGAAAAGCTCACAATTGTAGTAAAATATTGCTCAAAACTAGATTTTTGTAGCTAGTTTCAAGATTCCGCATATCTTGTTTGACTTGAACAAAATGTCTTATTTTAAGAATCTTGTCAAGTGAATTTTCACTTGTTCCATTGGCAGATTTTTTTGCTTATTTCAAGCAAAAAAATCTTATTTTACATTTTTTTTTTCTTCTTTTTAGAGGGGCATTTTTTCCAGTGTAAAAGTATGAAAATTTACACCAACACCGAAACACCAAACACCCAATGAACATAAGCATAAAATGAAATAATAAAAGTGTAATACTGTCCTGAGTTTTTGCATAGTAGTATAAAAAGTATAAAAAGTATATCTATAAAATAAACTGAAGGTTCTAGCATTGACATTTGCAAAGAGTGGCACAGCAGCATATGAGTTAATGTACACAGTATATGTATGAGGTAGTTGATGTTGGTATAGAGGCAAAGTGGCATATGCAGTAAGGCACATAAGGCACATTTGGCATCCTTAGATAAGGCTAGTCAGAGAATACTGTATATGTATCAGCAGTAGTGTAGATATAAAAGTAGTGTAAATGTAAACAGTAGTAATAAATGTAAAACAGTAGTAATAAATGTAAACCATATTAATAAATGTAAACAGTGAATGTAAAAAGTAGTATGACTATAGTAATGATTTAACAGTACTACCAAAGCCTTTGTCATTTGACATACTACCTAGACTTCCCATGGGAGTTTGACATTTGACATACTAACTATACTTCCCATGGGTTTGTCAAATGACAACTTGAATTAGCATTTTTGCAGCCATTGGTATGTATATGAGGCCATTCTGTTGGCGTGGAGGATGCCTTGGGGGCATTTTGTATCAAACTAGCTAATTAGGTGAGGTGGCCATTTTGAATAAAACAAGCTCATTAGGTGAGGCGGCCATTTTGAATAAAACAAGCTCATTAGGTGAGGCGGCCATTTTGAATCAAACAAGCTCATAAGGTGAGGCGGCCATTTTGAATCAAACATGGTCATTAGGTGAGGCGGCCATTTTGAATCAAACAAGCTCATAAGGTGAGGCGGCCATTTTGAATCAAACAAGCTCATTAGGTGAGGCGGCCATTTTGAATAAAACAAGCTCATTAGGTGAGGTGGCCAATTTGAATCAAACATACTCATAAGGTGAGGCGGCCATTTTGGATCAAACAAGCTCATTAGGTGAGACGACCATTTTGGATCAAACAGGCTAGCAAACTAGCTTGTATCAAACTAGCTTGTATCACATTAGCATTTTTGCAGCCATTGGTATGTATATGAGGTCATTCTGTTAGCGTGGAGGAGGCTAGCAAACTAGCTTGTATCAAACTAGCTTGTATCAAACTAGCTAATTAGGTGAGGCGGCCATTTTGGACGGCCATTTTGAATCAAACAAGCTTATTAGGTGAGGCGGTCATTTTGAATCAAACATGCTCATTAGGTGAGGCGGCCATTTTGAATCAAACATGCTCATTAGGTGAGGTGGCCATTTTTAATAAAACAAGCTCATTAGGTAAGGTGGCCATTTTGAATAAAACAAGCTCATTAGGTGAGGCGGCCATTTTGAATCAAACAAGCTCATAAGGTGAGGCGGCCATTTTGAATCAAACATGGTCATTAGGTGAGACGGCCATTTTGAATCAAACAAGCTCATAAGGTGAGGCGGCCATTTTGAATCAAACAAGCTCATTAGGTAAGGCGCCCATTTTGAATAAAACAAGCTCATTAGATGAGGTGGCCAATTTGAATCAAACATATTCATAAGGTGAGGCGGCCATTTTGGATCAAACAAGCTCATTAGGTGAGACGACCATTTTGGATCAAACAGGCAAACAAACTAGCTTGTATCAAACTAGCTTGTATCACATTAGCATTTTTGCTGCCATTAGTATGTATATGAGGTCATTCTGTTGGCGTGGAGGAGGCTAGCAAACTAGCTTGTATCAAACTAGCTTGTATCAAACTAGCTAATTAGGTGAGGTGGCAATTTTGGGTGGCCATTTTGAATCAAACAAGCTTATTAGGTGAGGCGGTCATTTTGAATCAAACATGCTCATTAGGTGAGGCGGCCATTTTGAATCAAACATGCTCATTGGGTGAGGTGGCCATTTTGAATAAAACAAGCTCATTAGGTGAGGCGGCCATTTTGAATAAAACAAGCTCATTAGGTGAGGTGGCCAATTTGAATCAAACATACTCATAAGGTGAGGCGGCCATTTTGGATCAAACAAGCTCATTAGATGAGGCGACCATTTTGGATCAAACAGGCTAGCAAACTAGCTTGTATCAAACTAGCTTGTATCACATTAGCATTTTTGTAGCCATTGGTATGTATATGAGGTCATTCTGTTGGCGTGGAGGAGGCTAGCAAACTAGCTTGTATCAAACTAGCTTGTATCAAACTAGCTAATTAGGTGAGGCGGCCATTTTGGGTGGCCATTTTGAATCAAACAAGATTATTAGGTGAGGCGGTCATTTTGAATCAAACATGCTCATTAGGTGAGGCGGCCATTTTGAATCAAACATGCTCATTAGATGAGGTGGCCATTTTGAATAAAACAAGCTCATTAGGTGAGGTGGCCATTTTGAATAAAACAAGCTCATTAGGTGAGGTGGCCAATTTGAATCAAACATACTCATAAGGTGAGGTGGCCATTTTGGATCAAACAAGCTCATTAGGTGAGGCGACCATTTTGGATCAAACAGGCTAGCAAACTAGCTTGTATCAAACTAGCTTGTATCACATTAGCATTTTTGCAACCATTGGTATGTATATGAGGTCATTCTGTTGGCGTGGAAGAGGCTAGCAAACTAGCTTGTATCAAATTAGCTTGTATCAAACTAGCTAATTAGGTAAGGCGGCCATTTTGGGGGGCCATTTTGAATCGAACAAGCTTATTAGGTGAGGCGGTCATTTTGAATCAAACATGCTCATTAGCACTAGAATGACTGAATTTTCAAGATCCTGAGGACAAACCCCCTCCTTCTCTTCAACCATTAGTGGGCCATTAACTGCCTTTTGTTATAAATATGCGTGCACACAACTCAGACACACCCCCACCACACCAGACTGCATTCCAATGTTTCCACCAGGTAAGTAAGACTTTGCTTGAACTTAGTCAGAAGAGAGGCCCTGACCTGAATTCACACATAACAGACCCTGAAGTTATCTCACAGTTGAACATTTTGGGACATCCACTGAACGGAAAGCTTTGTCTGCTCCAGAACAAGTTTATGCATACAATTGTCTTATTCTGCTGTGCTGATTATCCTATAACCCTGATGTTCTGTCAAATAAATTATTTTGCTTACAAGTACTGTCTCTCTCCTTGTCCTTGGCACATGTATATACGGTGCGTTCTGACACATGCAGGTGGCCCATTGCTGTGTTCTACAACATGCTTGACCTATTGTTGTCCATCACCTGACGGACCGACACAGGTCACATGACATGAAGTCAACTGATGGACCGACACAGGTCACATGACCTGAAGTGAAGTGACGGACCAACACAGGTCACATGACCTGAGGTCAACTGACAAAATGACACATACAATGCATATACATTGTTTTGTATATAATGTATATAGAAACCTGTCATATCCTGTTGGTTTTGAACTGTCATCTGTTTACTGTGATTGTAGTTTTCTTTATTTTCTTTTGATAAGTGCAAATGCCTATTGCCAATGTGACGTGTGCTGCTGACCACTTGACCAGGTCACCCTTGTAAAAGAGATCTTGATCTCAACGGGCTCTACCTGGTTAAATAAAGGTGATTGATTGATTGATTGATTGATTGATGACATGAAGTCAACTGACGGAACAACACAGGTCACATGACCTGAGGTCAACAGACAAAATGACACAGGTCACACAACATGAGGTCAATTGACGTACCGACATAGATCATATGGTATGAGGTCAACTGACGGACCGACACAGGTCACATGTCGTGAGGTCAACTAACGGACCAACACAGGTCACATGACCTGAGGTCAAGTGACGGACCAACACAGGTCACACGACATGAAGTCAACTGACAGACAGGTCACATGACATGAGGTCAACTGACGGACCGACACAGGTCACATGACCTGAAGTCAAGTGACGGACCAACACAGGTCACATGACCTGAGGTCAACTGACAAAATGACACAGGTCACACAACATGAAGTCAACTGAAGGACCGACACTGGTCACACGACATGAGGTCAACTGACGGACCAACACAGGTCACATGACCTGAGGTCAACTGACGGACTGACATAGGTCACATGACCTGAGGTCAACTGACGGACCGACACAGGTCACATGACCTGAGGTCATGTGATGGACCAACACAGGTCACATGACCTGAGGTCAACTGACACAACGACACAGGTCACATGACATGAAGTCAACTGACGGACCAACACAGGTCACATGACCTGAGGTCAACTGACAAAATGACACAGGTCACACAACATGAGGTCAATTGACGTACCGACATAGGTCACATGGCATGAGGTCAACTGACGGACCGACATAGGTCACATGACCTGAGGTCAAGTGACGGACCAACACAGGTCACATGACCTGAGGTCAACTGACAAAACGACACAGGTCACACGACATGAAGTCAACTGATGGACCGACACAGGTCACATGACCTGAGGTCAACTGATGGACCGACATAGGTCACATGACCTGAGGTCAACTGACGGACCGACACAGGTCACATAGCATGAGGTCAACTGACGTAACAACACAGGTCACATGACCTGAGGTCAACTGACACAACAACACAGGTCACATGACATGAAGTCAACTGATGGGCCGACATAGGTCACACGGCATGAGGTCAACTGACATACCAACACAGGTCACATGACCTGAGGTCAACTGACACCATGACACAGGTCACATGACATGAAGTCAACTGACGGACCGACACAGGTCACATGACATGAGGTCAACTGACGGACCGACACAGGTCACATGACCTGAGGTCAACTGACGGACCGACATAGGTCACACGACATGAGGTCAACTGACGGACCGACACAGGTCACATGACCTGAGGTCAACTGACGGACCGACACAGGTCACATGACCTGAGGTCAACTGACGGACCGACATAGGTCACATGACCTGAGGTCAACTGACGGACCGACACAGGTCACATGACCTGAGGTCAAGTGACGGACCAACACAGGTCACATGACCTGAGGTCAACTGACAAAACGACACAGGTCACACGACATGAAGTCAACTGACGGACCGACACAGGTCACATGACCTGAGGTCAACTGATGGACCGACATAGGTCACATGACCTGAGGTCAACTGACGGACCGACACAGGTCACATGGCATGAGGTCAACTGACGTACCAACACAGGTCACATGACCTG
Organism: Garcialebias charrua; assembly: GCA_038048925.1. Taxonomy (NCBI): domain Eukaryota; kingdom Metazoa; phylum Chordata; class Actinopteri; order Cyprinodontiformes; family Rivulidae; genus Garcialebias; species Garcialebias charrua. Next base: position 10,980 of record JBBPBX010093312.1, read on the forward strand.
AGGTCAACTGACAAAACAACACAGGTCACACGACATGAAGTCAACTGACGGACCGACTCAGGTCACATGACCTGAGGTAAACTGACGGACCAACACAGGTCACATGACCTGAGGTCAACTGACATACCGGTATAATGGACCAGATTGCACATTTATATACGGTGCGGCCCATTGCCGTGTTCTACAACATGCTTGACCTGGCAGCGATAAATGCTTATGTGTTATACAAGGCTTGCACTGGGTCCAAGGATTTTGGACTGAGGGGTAGGGGGTGGGGGGGTGTAGGTGTAGAATTAATGGGTCATTAGCAGGGTCATTAGCATGTGAATCGACATTATATAGCCCACTGAAAGGGACCGGGGGATTTAGAAGCCAAGTTCCCTTGCGCAAAAAAGCGCAGCCTTAGTCAAATTAGTGTTAGGTGAGGCGGCCATTTTGAATCAAACATGCTCATTAGGTGAGGCGGTCATTTTGAATCAAACAAGCTCATTAGGTGAGACAGGCTACCACTACCGGTGTATGAATGTGTGTATGAATCGGTGGATGGTTGGTATTGTGAAACGCTTTGGGGCTCCTCACAGGGGGCTGGAAAGCACTATATAAATAAGCTCCATTTACCATATATATATATATATACATATATATATATATATATATTTATATATATATATATATATATATATATATATATATATATATATATATATATATATATATAAATACAGGTAGTCCCCGACTTACGAGCGTATGGACTTACGAGGATCCGATTTTACGAGATTATCATAATTAATAAAAATATGACATTAAAAAAAAAATATATATATATTTTTTTTGTGTTTAAATGTTCTTAATTTCATGTGTACAGCACTTTGTTGCAGCTGTGGTCGTTTTAAATGGCTTTATAAATAAAGTATAATTGTTATTTTTATGTTTTATTTCAATTTTTAGTGTATTCTGTACTGTATTAGCGATCGCTCCCAAATTCCCCCCGCCTGAAATATAACGAGCGGACCTAAGCGGAGCTCCCACTGCCCTGCCGCCCGACAGGCAACGAGCAGAGCTACCAAGCCGACATCCCGGGACCGGGAGCTGGCGGACATGCTGGGTGGGAGCTGCTGGCTTTTTAGGACCGTGCATGCGATCAGAGGTTGCCTCATACAGATAAATGAGCTGGAAACTCTCTGTGAACTTTGTGGACGTGTCTGTTGTGGAGCAACCGCCGCGATCCTCCGCGATCGCTCTTAAAAAGCGCCGCGCGACAACATTAGCCCATCGGCTAAGCTAAGGCTAGGCTAAATGCTAAGCGGACCCCCACCAGAACCAAACCGAACCGGCGGCCGGGAGCTCGCCTCGATGTCCGCCTAGCAGCCTAAGATGTTGGATGGACATTCAGCTAACGTGGAGAAGCAGCTCCGACAGCCTTTTTTAGATGGATAGACTCGTTAGCACGGAGCACGGTGCACATGAGTGCAGGCCTAATGGCGGTGGCTAACAAACCACAGCTCACGTGGTCAGCTTCAAATGTATGGACTTACCAGGCTAACAGTCCTTCCTCTAAACAGTTTGGACGACGTTAGAGCAGCAGAATGTATGGAGCCCCGACGACGTGCTCGGACGTGCAAACAGACGAGACAAGCTTGATCAGCTCAAAGTAAGAAATTATATTTTTATTTATCTGTTTTGTACTGTACAGTACAGTATGCTGTTTCTGTGATGAAAATAACTAAAAGTACAGCTGCAGTTGGCACTAATGGTGTGGTCACACCGAGCAGCGTTTTTACCTCCAAAAGGCTCCTCACGCACGCAAGTGGACGCTACCCAGTGTTGTCCAAACTGTAGTGTTGCGGCGGCTTCGTGCTGTGGCGGCGGGGTGTGGGAGGAGCTTACCGGTATACAGAGTCCTGCGCACAGAGTCACTGCACTCCGCCAGGCGAGGAGCCTTTTATTTCCGTCTCTGTCGAGCAGACTTGACTGGTCGTGAAGGAATTGTCGCGAACACACAGCTACAATGAGTTTCTCTTCCATAGTCCACGAGCTCGCGGGTCTTTTCTTTTTTTTTCCGACAAACAATACGTCACATAGTGCGCGCGCACCCTCGTTTCCGCGTCACATAGGGACTCTCCCACTGCCCCCTCTCTTCTCCCCCCGACTCTCCCTGATTGGTTGACACACCAACCAATCAGGGAGAGTTGAGCGGCGTTTGAAAGTTTGAACCGCGAAATCTTCAACATGTTGAATGCTCGGTTTGGAGGTGGAAGCCGGTTCACGTGCACGAAAAAACGCTCCTCAGCACGCTCAACACGCACGCGACCTGACGCCTGACGCCAGGAGGCTGCTGGAGGTGCGTCCACCATTGACTTTACATGGAAGCTGGAAGCTTTGGAGGTCAAAACGCTGCTTGGTGTGAGCACACCATAAGGCACTTTGGCGTCTTTTTTCCTATTTACGAGCGTTGTTCCGGTTTTACGAGATAGCACGTGCGTTGTCGGACTTACGAGTTTTTCATCTTACGAGATACTCGTTGTAACGGAACTCGCTCGTAAGTCAGGGACTACCTCTATATATATATATATATATATCTATATATCTATCTATATATT
>JBBPBX010093313.1:0-13579 GCA_038048925.1 Garcialebias charrua
CCGGATGGTGGACCAGAATCGCCTCGAAGCCGTACGGAAGTCATTCTCCATGGCCTCTCCGAACTCCTCCCACGCCCGAGTTTTTGCCTCAGCAACCACCCGAGCCGAGGTCTCTGAGGTCAAGAAAAGAAAATCTGTCCTTATTAGCAGCGTCACTCATGGGAGTAAATGACCAACTAAAGCCAAAGAATGTTTGTTTATAAGAAATGTGGACCTTAAAATATACACGCGACCTGGTGGCCAACTGGGTAAAGCATTGCACTGCTTATCGAGACCTCGTGGGTTCGAGTCCCACGAGGTATGACTATTTTTTTTTCCTTCTTTCTTTAGATTATTTATTCATTCCAGATTAAAAAGACTTTATGCTTCATTTCTTGTTGTATTGTAAATAGTTTTCTTGTGTTTTTTAAATCTGGAATGAATTAAAAGGAGAAAAAAAACGTTGTCCCATGTGGGACTCGAACCCATAAGGTTCGGCACTGCGACGCAACGCTTTACTGATTGAGCTATCTGACAGCTATGACTGCAACAGGAGGAGGTCAATGTAAAGTCTGCGTTACCGAAGTCTGCGTTACCGAGACAAATTAAACTTAAATTAATTCATAATTTAAGTTGGTTTCAGTTTGAGATCTTCATATTGATATTGTAGTGTTAGAAAACGGCATTGATAACAAATTGATTTTAATTTAAATACTTTAATCCGTTAGTCATTATTACATTTAAAATTATAATTCGACTTCAAACAGAACCTATTGTCAAGAACAATTGTGGTGCGTGACTTTTTTAAACTCTAAATATTTTCTAAATAACGAAATATGAAGTTATTAGTGGAGAAATTCCGTCTGGATGACAGCAGACTGACGCTCCTAAAATATACGACAGGTCCGGACCACTCGTAAATTTTGTTCGTATCTGAAAAAAATCGTAGGATACGAAAACATTGTTGAATGCCACAAATGATCCTAAATCACTCGTACGCACAGTTTAAGAACAAATCTGTGCGTACGAACGGTTCGTGCATGAGGGCCATTGTCCAGTTCTAATATATGTGCTGCCTAAGATTCAATACGGGTAGCACACCAATTCATAAGGGAGTGTACAGGAGACAAAATCATAGATGGATGACTATAATTATGGATGTAACCACGGTATTTCTAATGGAAGTCCATTGGTTGTACACAGTTCACTAATTCATTTTGTTCCATGCTCTCTTCTCTTCTCTTAGCTCCTGGCTCTTTTCCTTTTATCTTCCTTTCTGTTGAAGTTTATCTTTTTGCAAGTACACTTCCACCTCTCTGACCTCTCAGTTCTGATATCTTTCCATTTGTGGAGTCCATCACCATGTTTCAGAATATCCTTTATAGTGTCTTCGTACCAAAGAAAAGACAACCAGTCTTAATGGAACCATCTACAAGTTCTCACAGAGCAGCATGTGAACTGATCTGTCCCCAGGTAGGCGTGCAACGTATCCCACCCAGCACAATCGGTTTCAGATACGTGTGATCTCAATGCCTTCAGACTTGACACAATTTGTACTATAGTCATCCCATTTGATCTTGAGAATGGATCTAATATGATGTTGCTGAGTGATTCTTAGATATGATGGAGGTAAAGTGTTATAAATTCCCCAGTATCTATGCATTGTTTTTTGTTCAGGCATATTGTTAGACAGCTAATACGTATTTTTTACGTTAGACAGCTAATTCGTATTTTTACGTCAGGCATCTTGTTAGACAGCTAAGGGGTCCTTGGGGATAAATACTGTAGAGCTGAGAAAGCCGTTGGTTTTATAGCCGTTAGTGTTTTCTATCGTTGATGCCTGTCTGCGTTTGTGACAAAGGTGAGCTTAATGCACTTTAATGAGCGCTAATTTCTTCTTTTCATATATAAATGGGGTGGCGATTTTGGCGCAAATATGAGACAGCCCAAAGAAATGTTTATTTCATGTTTAAGGTTCTGTCTTGTTGTAATATTAAGGGTAAGCTAAGCTATTTGTTAGCTTGTTCTTATTTAGCCGTTTTCTTTTATTTCAGATACCAGACAGACAGAAAAGGGACAGTTAATGCCAGTTACTTTCAGTTAGGAAGAAGTTACAGCTCAGAAAAGGGAAACTTCATGCTGTAAACGAACTGGAAAGTTAATTAAACTCCAAGAAAAACACCATCTTGCTGTGTCAGGACTCACTCTCTGATCGGAGTGTCTGTGTGGGTGAGGTGCTCCAGCTAAACTCCTCAAAAATCATCATACAGTCCTAACTCTCCACAACATTTGGTCCTTTCGAGCCGGATTACTTCACTCATATCAGCAAAATGGACACATCAAGATTAACAGAACGGCCACGGCAGCTACCAGCTCACCTCCAGGACTACCAAGTTCCTCAGTCACTAATGTCTTATGCTGCCCCTCATCAGGATGACAATCTAAGTGCCAGTGCACAGCAGCTGCAGTCACTCAGCCTGCAGACCAAGTCTGCTATTCAAGATGGCCAGCTGTTTTCAGCACTCGGGTTCTCACAGCGTCATTTCCCAGCGGCGGCAGTCGATAAGACAAGCCAGTATAACACAATGTCTACGTTATACCAACCAGCCTATCAAATAATTAATCCTGTGACTACAGCTGTAAATGCTCAACAATACCAGCCCAATTATACAGGTCCAGCCCATACAGAATACCAGCCACATCCAGCTGTGTCAACACCAGCACGTCAACCCCTGGCTCCAGCAACACCACGTCATGTGCTGCAACCCACATCACTATCAAACAATATTATGCTTCAGTGCCAGAACCTCTACACCCCTATGGCAGTGCCACCGCCTGTGTATCAACCCACACAAGGTAACACCACACAGCCTGTGTATCAGCTCATGCAAGTTAACGCGGCACAGCCTGTGTATCAAACCGCACAGCCTGTGTATCAGCCCATGCAACTTAACACCACACAGCTTGTGTATCAGCTCACACAAGTTAATATTGCACAGCCTGTGTATCAAACTGCACAACCAGTGTATCAGCCCACACAAATTAATGCTGCACAGCCTATGTATCAGCATACACAAGTCATCAATGCACCTCCTATGCACCAGCCCCCACCGATGATTACTACGCAGCCCATCTTGCAGCCGCCAGGTAATCAGCCAGGTCCATCTCCACAACCTGTTCTCCAGCTTCAACCTCCTGCAGTACAGACGGTCTACCAGCCAGTGCCTGTCATGGTAGGGCCAGCTCCCCATGGATACAGTTCTTCCCTGCCACAGTACACCATGCCACAGTCCACATACAGTTTCCAGCCGCCGAAGCAGCCTGTTCCTGTACCTGAACTGCCCAAGCTGGTTCGTGATAGTGAGAGAGAATTTACTGACCATAGCAACAATCCTGTGGCAAACCCCGACAGACCAGAAGAAGAGAACATGGAGACTGGTTCAGAGAACCTACGAACAGGATGGGCGGGGAGTCCAGTACTGTCCACCAGTTTGCACATTCCCGTCTCTGCTGAAGGGGAGACATCCCCCAGTTTAAATAAAACTGAGTCCAAGGGCTCAGAAGACAACAGGATCATAAACTATCCAGACTGCAAGAAGTCCTGGCCCCCTAGTGACGATGCAGCCTTTTGTCCTGGGTCTCATATGGAGGACAACGTGTCCTGTGTTAGTCCTGAACACAAGGCTGAGGAGAGGACCGACCTCCCACAGAGCTCAGAGACCAACAGAACTGAACCACTCGAAGGCAGCCTGAGTTCAGAAGGTGTCTCTGAATCCAAAGCTGAGCTCCACCCTGATCTGATGGAGGCCATGCCAGCTGACGAGAAACCCGAATCCTCGTCCGCAGCCGAAGAGCAGAGTCAAACCAGCATCCAGCCGGCAGCTCAGACGGACAGCAGCAACACCTCGGAGTGTTCCTCCCCTCAGTGTGGAGACCAAGAGTCTGACTCCTCGGGAGCCAAGCTCAAGCTCCGCCCCTCAGACGAGGAAGTGGACGTCCACGTTCCTCATCCGTGCAAGAGGAAGATGCCCAAGCTGCTGAGCTCCCAGCTGAGCTGTGCGGCTCAGCAGGAGAAGGAGCGGTGCCAGCAGTCTCTGGCAGCCATCGTGGACACCATGAAGCTGGAGGAGATCGAGTCCTACCAGACGGAGCGAGCCAACTCGTACTACGAGTTCCTGCACATACGTAAGAAGATCAAGGTTGAGGGCATTCTCAACGCCAAGCCCTTAGGCTATGTTTCATCAGACATAGCTGAGCCTGATCCAGTGACGCCAAATATGTTGTTGATGGGGCGGCGGGACGCCTCCTTACCCCAAGCATCTTACACTCCTGACACCGTCACAAGAAGACGTTGGCGCCACTGTCAGATGATGGTGGACCACTTCTGTGTGCAGTTCCTGCGGCATCACCTTCCGTCCTTGCCAGTTCAGCAGAAGTGGAGGCGGCCTACTGATGACCTCACGCAGAGCACGATCGTCATGATCGTTGATCCCCAGCTTCAGAGAGCACAGTGGCCCATCGGGGAGGTTGTCAAGGTGATCGAGAGTGCAGACGGTCGGATCCGGTCAGCTGAGGTTCGGACTGGAGAGAAGACCTACCTGCGGTCGGTACCACGTATGGTCCAGCTTCCGGCCATTCCACCTGATGATGGACAAAATACGGGACTCCACTTCATCTTAGGGAATTTAATAGACTTTACATAATAGCTAGGCTATTCTGGGGGCGGCTGTTATAAATTCCCCAGTATCTATGCATTGTTTTTGTTCAGGCATATTGTTAGACAGCTAATACGTATTTTTTACGTTAGACAGCTAATTCGTATTTTTACGTCAGGCATCTTGTTAGACAGCTAAGGGGTCCTTGGGGATAAATACTGTAGAGCTGAGAAAGCCGTTGGTTTTATAGCCGTTGGTGTTTTCTATCGTTGATGCCTGTCTGCGTTTGTGACAAAGGTGAGCTTAATGCACTTTAATGAGCGCTAATTTCTTCTTTTCATATATAAATGGGGTGGCGATTTTGGCGCAAATATGAGACAGCCCAAAGAAATGTTTATTTCATGTTTAAGGTTCTGTCTTGTTGTAATATTAAGGGTAAGCTAAGCTATTTGTTAGCTTGTTCTTATTTAGCCGTTTTCTTTTATTTCAGATACCAGACAGACAGAAAAGGGACAGTTAATGCCAGTTACTTTCAGTTAGGAAGAAGTTACAGCTCAGAAAAGGGAAACTTCATGCTGTAAATGAACTGGAAAGTTAATTAAACTCCAAGAAAAACACCATCTTGCTGTGTCAGGACTCACTCTCTGATCGGAGTGTCTGTGTGGGTGAGGTGCTCCAGCTAAACTCCTCAAAAATCATCATACAGTCCTAACTCTCCACAACATAAAGTGTCAGGTCTCGCTTCCATACAAGATTGTATAACACATTGATTGTACACTTTAAGTTTATTCTGTTGTTAATTCTCTACAGTTGAAAAGTTTATCCCTGAGCCCATCAACAGCACAAGATGTCTCTCAAAACATCTAATACCAATAAAATAATAGGCTTGTATAGAAAAGCCAATAAAAAGAAGGTGTAAAGGACCAAACGACTAGAGTTGAATGCCAAATTTGTATACCAGAAATAGCTACTGTATGAACCAGTTTGAGAATGTGCCCAATTTTACAAATGCACATTAGTACCTGTAAATGTAAAAGTGTACCCATATAAATTACTGTATGAGGCAGCTATGCAAAAGTATGATGGGTATAAATGTACTAAATAAATGCTGATACTGATTAATTAAAAATAGGAAAAAATCAGTTGTACCTCAACAATCAAGTGCCAGAGTTGGATATCACACTATTCACAAACATGCCATTCGGGAGTTGTATCTTACTGAAACACAATCTATATTTTAAGTATCCAAATGTGATGATGCCTCCACATTCCAGTTTAGTCGTCACGTCTTTTAAACCTCACTCCCTCTCAGCTTCACGTTTTAGAAGACAACAAACTGGCTGTTAATTAACGGCTCAAATGTCCAGATTTGTCCTGGTCCATGCCCTTTTGTGCCAAACCATGTAAGCAGAAACAGTTTTTTTTAACAGTGGGACACACGACCATATTAAACAACAACCCAAAACACCACAGTAGGACTAGATTGAAAACTTGTTGAAGCTGCCTTTCTAAATATTCTCTCAAAAATGAACTAACCTGTGAGGAGAAAAGCTTTTGATCAGGAGAGATGATTCGTTACTGTTTTAACAGTCGAGCCACACAAAACAGAAAGTGTTCTGTGGAATATAAAGTACCGCTCTGCCCACATTGAGATTAAACTGTGAAAATCATCTCGTCTTTGAGCTCCTATGAAGCTTAAATAGATTGTATGGGGTGCTTTTTCAAACCATTAATACTGATGCAACATATAACTGTTGTCAAATTTACCTGCACTCATTGTGGGCATGAATGCCATTTTTTGGGAGCTTTTATTGATTTATTAGAACCGTTTTTTTGTTTTTTTGTTTGTTTGTTTGTTTAGGATGGACTGATTTTACAACAAACAACTTCAAGCATATTTAAAAAGAACTGGATGCACAAATTAAAATTTCTACTTCTACTTTGTAGATTTTCTTATTGGATTGACCAGAACAAAGATGGTTCAAGGTACTAAATGAAGAGCTAAGAAGAAGAACTGATTCACACAAGTTTGGAAAGTTATTTGGAAGCTTTTAAAAACAACTCCAAATTCCAAAATCCATCCATCCATCCATTATCTTTACCCACTTCTTCCTTTTTTGGATGTACCCCACCTCTCACACAGTGACGGCTGTATATGGGCACCAGTGACCCCCCCGTGACCCAAAATGGAAGAAGTGGGTAAAAAGATAATGTACGCATGGGTTTTCCACAACAATGACCAATGTTCTGACCCAGTGTTGTAATGTAACAAAGTAGAAATACTTTGCTACTGTACTTAAGTATAATTTTGACGTCTTTACTTTGTTATTTACATTTCAGGTGACTTTCACTTTTACTCCACATTTCCTCAATAAAATGTGTACTTTTACTTCAATACATTTCTCTTAACCATCTTAGAGGGGCCAAGATGGTGTAGTGGCAGGGCTTCCGACTTGGGACCCGAAGGACGCGGGTTCGCCACTACACACCTTGGGGTGTCTATGAGTGCACACCTAATTCTCCAGCTCCCCGGGCGCTTTCTATGGCTGCTCACTGCACCACCTGGTGGTGGTTGGGTTAAATGCAGAGACGAATTTCGTCTGTGTATGGGAAACATACACAGATGACAGAAAAGGACATTATTATTATTATGGTACTCATTCCTACAATATAAAATTAGAAGAAATCTGACTGGGCAAAGCCTGTTTGTTCTCCCAGTCTGTGACTTCACATGGCCCCTTGTCTCTCCCTCACTGACACTCTCAAGGCTCCAGTATAGCTCTGTGTACGTCCGTACGTGCGTACTGTACGCAGAGAGTTCAGCCCCACACCCTAGCGTACGTTCTCGCGTACATTCTCGCGTTTTTGCACCAAATTCTTGACGTCATTTGAGCAGCTGCAGCGCAGAGCGTTTACCTACGGGACAAATTGAGGTCGCTGATTGGTCATTTGCTGACACGCCTACTGAATTGATTGACTGGTCGGGGGGGGGAGGGGACTGGCAGCGGTGTTCTGTGTTTATATGTTAATAAAAAGTTCTAAAAAATAAAATAAAAACAGGGAGCGCTGGTCCTGCAGCCCACACATCAGACCAACACACCAGGAAATCTGCAGAACCTTCCGCAGCCACGCTGGATCCGAGTTTAATTAGCTCGTGACAAATTCGTTCATTTCTCATCATTTCAGTCATGGAGTCAATGGAGGAGGAAGAGATCACTTGACTTTTGGCAAAAAAAATAAAGAAAAGGCCAGATCAGGGATGAAGAAGGGGGATTTAATACATTTGTGTCGCATACAAAACAGTCCGGTGCCGGGCAGTTTATTGTGAGACAACGCGTTTGCGTACGCGGTCATAAAATTTTAGCTTTGTGCATACATGCCCTGCGGGGGTACGCTTGAACCTCTGCGTACGTACGGCGTACAACTGCGTATGGACGTACACAGAGCTATACTGGGGGCTTTAAACCCAGCCTCTCCCCCACCGCTTGTGTGAAAACTCTAGTTCCTGCTGTGAACCATCTAGATGCAGATATCAACCGTTACAATAGGTCTTTGTTGACTCCCAGTGGAGCCACTGTAAATTCCTGATAGATGTGAAAATGACGGTAGCTGCTAAAGCCTCCAGTAGACCTGAGCGTCCTGCCTTTACGCCACTCTATGCGCGCATTCTGTGCGCACGCGTTCGCTGGTATAGCTCTGCTTACTTTCTCACGTTAAATGCTCGCGTTTTCGCTCCAAATTCTTGTTGTACTGTGAGCAGCTGCAGCTGTCGATCCGGGGGCCTTTCTGGGTGGAGTTTGCAAACTTTAACTTTTACCTATGTAATTTTATGGTAAGATACTTGTACTTTCACTGAAGTATCACTTTGAGGTACAGTACTGTACACTGGTTTTTGATTGGACACGGCTAACACTAAAACTTTAGACTGGCCTTACAAAAGTCTTGACATCAACCCTGTTGAAAATTTGAGGACTATGCTCAAAAGCTCAAAAATCCATACCAGGAACCCGAGAAATTTACAGTAAATTTACTCTGGCAGTTTGTCAGAGTACCGGTAGTTACTTTATTCACCCAGAATAATGGGCAGCACGGTGGCACAACTGGTAGAGCTGCTACCTCTCAGCGAGCAGGTCCCCGGTTCAAATCCCGATCCGGGGGCCTTTCTGGGTGGAGTTTGCATGTTCTCTCTGTGCATGCGTGGGTTTTCTCCGGGTGCTCCGGTTTCCTCCCACAGTCCAAAAACATGCATGTTAGGCTGATTGGTAACTCTAAATTGACCCTGGGTGTGAGTGAGACAGGTCCCTCTTGTAAATGAGTCCCCGTGGCTCAACGAGGCTAGCCTGTATAAATAAAGGTTGAATGAATGAATGAAAAAGAATGATGAAGCTTGTTCAGAAAGCTACAAGTCTGTGGTCCAGGTGCATCTTGCTGAGACAATTAAACAAATATTAGTGGGAATATGCACATATATTTGAGCCTGTGTGTTTGATTATGACATATATGTGTGTTTCAAGTAGAAAAAAGAATCCACAGTAAATTCAAATTGTGCAGCTAAGTTGTATGTTGAACTCCTGACCACAACTCTAACTTTTCCCACGTTTCCAGGTCACCTAACTTCCTGATAAATTCATGAGTCAGCTTGAGGTGAGCCTCTTCGAAGCTTTAAGAAGAAAACACATGACTTTTCAGGTCAGCATGACTGATAATCGACTCGGAAAGTCGACAAATTAAAGGGGACCACACATGCAAAATTCACTTTTTAATGTTTTTTTACTAAACTTTGGGTATTTACTTCATAAAAAAACAGTCCTTGTGCCAAAAAAATGCACCCAGTGGTTTATTTACTCTAAGTAGATTTATTTTACTGTGATGAAAACGGTTCGTTTTTGAAATAAAATGGAAGTCAATCGCGCCTGTGACGTCACAGGCGCGAGGACAACCCACCTCAAACCTGAGTCCAGCCCCTCACCTGGTTAGGCTCAACCCACTTCTGTATTAAACACATGACTGTTGTTTTTCATGATTTCATCTCATCTTTTGTTTATATGTTATTAATTTCATGTGTACAGCACTTTGTTGCAGCTGTGGTTTTTTAAATGGCTTTATAAATAAAGTATAATTGTTATTTTTATGTTTTTTAGTTCAATTTTTAGTGTATTTGCGATCTCTCCCAACGCGCCGCCGGCAAAAATTAAACGAGCATACCCCCGGCGTAGAGACCGGTTGCGACGGGACCCTCTTCTGGCGCCATGGAGCGGAGCTTCAACTGTACAGCCTTGCTGCAGCCTCGCAGCAGCCTCGCAGCAGTGAGGACCTTCCCCTTACGGATTAATTTACGGGAGACACTTGGTGAACTTTGTGTTGTCTTGACTGGAACAGCGATAACGCCCAAAGTCTCCGAGCGGAGCTGGCGAAAACCGGAAGTGGAACAAGCTAACATTAGCTTCGGATTCGGGTGGTCTAATGCTAAAAGGAGCAGCAAACTGCGGCGCGCTCAGACGGGTTTCGGTAAGTTATCTTAAGCTAGCACTAACAGTAAGTCAAATGAGTAATAAAAAAAGAGCTAATTTTAAAACAACAACACATTACAGATACTGGCTGTTACAGGGCGTAAACAGATCTTTGAAGGGCGTGGACTTCAGAACTTCTATCAGAAACCGGTCGTTCAAAACGAAAGTTAAAACTGGCAGAATTAAAAAGGGTATAATTGATTATCTAAGAATTATTTTGTGCATTAAATTGAAGGAATAGGGTCTAGATAGCACACAGAAATAACATAAAAATTAAAAAAATGCATCTGAGGTCCCCTTTAATAAGAGCCGTTCAAACAATGACCAATCTTTTTTTTGTTGTTGAGCTGTTTATAAGAGCTTTGGGCCGTTTTGAGCTCCTGCAACTGGGAGCTAATTTAGCCTCTCAAACACAAGCCTTGGAGCCATCTAATCATTTTATAATCCTTCCTCCAGGCAGCTGTGGTATTACTCAACAGGCAATTTCAAAGGGTTGGAGCAGCACAAACCCAGGGCCTCTTATGATCGCCACACTGCCAATAAAAACAGCACTGTGTGTGTGTGTGTGTGTGTGTATGTGTGTGTGTGTGTGTGTGTGTGTGTGTGTGTGTGTGTGTGTGTGTGTGTCACAGGAAACAACACATACAAAAAGGAAGGTTTTCATTTTCATTTATCTTTTAATCTTGGCGAGATTCGATTTGACGGTCCTGCTGAGATGTGCTATCGGAGTCCTGTGAGACTAGAGGCAAATGAAAGCGTGGAGGTGAAGATTTATCAACCGAGCTTTTCAACGAGAGCAAGCAAAAGAGAGAATATTAGGAACGACATAAAACTTGATCAAACTGATTCTCTGCTGTGGAAAGAGCTTACTGATAGCACGCCTAAATCTAACAGGGCCCTGAGTCGGCTCCTCAGGTGGACCCTGAACACGTGGTTAAAGTGTCACTGACATAATTTTTTACTATGCATAAAATTGCTCAAAATATATATCTTTTATCATTTAAATATGTTCGTTTTTGCAAACAAAATGATAAATCTATTTAATTTTGCTTTAAAAGTGATTTTAAACTTTGCGCTGTGTTTAATCACGGGAAATCCGCATACACGCGAATGCAACATCTGTGACGTAAAAACGGGAAGAGGCAGTCAGCGTGTGTCTGGAGCTTGCCTGGAGATCGCGTTTTTTTTTTACTTGAAAAATGCCGTTACGTTGTGTTGCATTTGGGTGCTCTAATATCATCAGTGAACAAGTGAGACTTTTCACTTTCCCAAAAGATGAAATACTTCGTCAAGTATGGAATAAACAAAGCTGCCCACCCCCCTCGGAGATCCCTCGCTTCCTGGAAAGGTAAGACTCAATTAAATACGGGTGCAGACCTAAATTAGAACCTGACGTTTCTTGTTCATCTAACTTTCTACTTCCCAAACTGAAGACAAATAGCTCAAATCTTAACTTAGATTTCTAAATTCGTCGGGTTATAAATTGTCCGCTATTAAAGAGACGTCACGTAGCCCTCTGCCCGATTTTACGTCACAGATGTTGCATTTGCGTGTAATCGGATTTCCCGTGAATAAACACGGCGCGAAGTTTAAAAATCACTTTTAAATCAAAATTAAATTGATTTATCATTTTGTTTGCAAAAACGAACATATTTAAATGATAAAAGATATGTATTTTGAGCAATTTTATGCATAGTAAAAAAAATCGTGTCAGTGACACTTAAAAGTATTTCAGGACTTGAGCTTATGGAGCATTAGCATTTCCAAGAATAAACCCATAGCAAGTTGCTTTGTTCACTACACGTTATCTCCTCCTCGCCTTGAACCGTTGCTCAGAGAACCAGAGCAAAAAGCTGCAGGCAGATACAGTCATCCCCCACCCCACTGTGGGCAGAGAAACCCTGGGGATGGGGGGCTCTTATAGGGTTTTGACTTTTTGAACAACTAGTGATCCTGAAAGAGAACAGCTTCTACAGTTAAATATAAAGAATCTCCTTTAAATCACAGCAGGAGAACATCACGTGCCCTCACAATGCCCGCAATGACACAAGGAAAGGGAAAGAACTTTTTCATCATGGCGTTAAATAAAAATAAAAAAATGCTGCTGTGGAACGTCCAGTGCAGCGTGAAGCACCTGCTGAACTCGTGTCCTCGCACTGCTGTGGCACCGAGCAGCTACCTCATTATCACCTAGCAGGGAAGCACAACGTTACGGAGCTGTGAGGCAGCCACATATGGTAAATGCTGCATTAATGCTAAGGGAGCCTGTGCACGAGGATTAAAGGGCTCTTCTCACTAATCTGAGTTTTTATCACCTGCCACCAATGAACCAAAAAGACCAAAAAGAGAGGATGTCTTTGCTTGCGTGTGTTTGTTTGTCTGTATTGTTAGTAAAATAACTCAAGCGCTGGACAGATATGAATGAAACTCAGGTAGCCAGCTGTACAGATGTTGAGCCTCGTTTGTTGTGGTGGTAGCTGAGAGTCAGCGTCAACACAAAGCCCAGGTGCTAACACATTTTGAGACTGTTTAACCCCATTTACAAGGTTTAAAACTTTTATTTTTCTTTCTGTTCTCCACATAATAAGATCTTGGTTTAAACTCTGTATGAAAGGAGGTGAGTGACATATTTGAAGGAATGTTAATGTTAATAGATCAAAATAAGCAGCTCAGTCACTGGGAACATACATACATACATATACAGTACATACATACATACATATACAGTATACTTTACTGGGATCATCATAGCGTTGAAAAATTGGAGGGAAAAAAATCCTTCCCATACACTCAACAATACAGTTATGATAATGTGTGACAAGAGGTATGCTGATGTCACTGAGGGATTTGAGTAGAGAATATCTGTAGATTTTAAATAGAAGTATTATTTTAATTATTTTTACTTTTATTGTTTTTTTGTTTTTCCTCGTCCAATGCAGCGTGGCGTGTCGGGTCCTGGCAAATGGTGGGAGCAATTTATCCATCACTGGGTGCAATGGCAGAGCTAGGGGGTGGCCAATGGTGGCCTTGACCACCACAATTCTTTGAAGTAGAAAGCATAGTTTCCTCAAATGATGGGGTGTTATACACACACACAAACCTGTGTGTGTGTGCGCATGTATGTATGGACTCGCTCTATTGCGGTTTTTCAAAATAAGACTGGACATGACACACAATTGACTGATTGATGAATGAGCCACACAAATAAATTATTTTAAATTATTTAGCACCTAGCCCATACTGCAGAATAAACTTCCTGCTGCAGCTGGTCAGCTGTTCACCATGCAGAGCGGAGAAGTGGGCGTGGCCAAGAGCGCTTGCAAGTGGCAAAGAGCAGAGGAGGCAGAGAGCTGAAATCATGACATTCTGTGCTCTTTTAGAAACATGGTTTAGAATATTGCAAGAGTGTGGGAAGTGTTTAAAATGACTTGTATT
>JBBPBX010093315.1:0-13578 GCA_038048925.1 Garcialebias charrua
GGGTGGGGGTGGGGGGGGGAGAGATTGCCGAAAGGTCGTCGGGACTGGGACTCGAACCCGAGACACCCGCAGCGAGGGCTAGCCTCAGAACATGTGCCGCGCGCTTAACCCCCACACCACAGCGGCGGCACAATAAATTTAAACTTTAAAATTTACAGCTTTGAAATTCATAGTTAATTAAAACTTTTGGGCGTTGTTATTTATAAGAAGCTGACATAGAAATCTCTTGTAAATTACTTAAGAATAAAAACATCAATTGCATTACTACTTCTTTCGGCTTTTCCCTTTTCAGGGGTCGCCACAGCGAGTCATCCTCCTCCACCTCACTCTGTCCTCTGCATCCTCTGTCCTCACTCCAACTACCTTCATGTCCTCTCTAACTGCATCCATATATCTCCTCTTTGGCCTTCCTCTGTGTCTTTTTCCTGGCAGCTGCATTTCTAACATCCTTCTACCAATATACCCACTGTCCCTCCTCTGGACATGTCCAAACCATCTCAGTCTGGCCTCCCTAACTTTATCTCCCAGTTGTTCAACATGTGCTGTACCTCTGATGATCTCATTCCTGATCTTATCCATCCTTGTCACTCCTAAGGAGAACCTCAGCATCTTCATTTCTGCTACTTCCAGTTCTGTCTCCTGTCTTTTTGTCCATGTCTCTGTCTCCAGACCATACAACACTGTCTTGTAAACTTTTCCTTTGACCTTTGCTGACACCTTTTTGTCACAAATCACTCCTGAAACTTTTCTCCATCTGCTCCATCCTGCCTGGACTCTCTTGCATTACTGTATAAAGTAAAATAGTTTTTGAATGACAAAGTTTTGTATATATTGTATAATGTAATAATTGTTCCATATTTAATCTATTGTAATGAAGTTTGGGGAAAAGCATGCAAAACAATTACAAACCATGTTTTTATTTTACAAAAAAGACCTATAAGAATTATTAGTAGGAAGTGCTATGGTCACCCAACAAATAGATTATTTCATCAATTGAAATTATTAAAATGTTATGATTTGGTTGAACATAGTATTTTACAAGTCATGTATAAAACTCATAAAAATATTACCCCCAAATATTCAATTACAATTTGTTTAAAAAAAAAAAGAGTCATTATAACCTGAAGGGAATGTAAATGTTTGTAAAACCTTCATTTAGAACTAGTGTGAAGGAGCTGTGTTGTAAATCAGGAAACAGAATTGTGGAGTTGACTTGATTGATATCATCATAAACATTTATAAAACTATTTATGTTTTAAAAGATGATTAAAGTTGTTGGGAACGTATAATGCAGGTGAAGGATACCTGTTTTTTTTCCCTCTTAGTTCAAAAGTGTCAAAAGCATCAGGCGACACACCTCTGTTGTCATCAGCTGTCAATAAAACAGAGTCTGCACGCACCTGAAAGAAAGAAAAAAAGAGTATCTAAATGGTAAATAATAAATTGATTTGTTATAAAACCGTGTGGTTTGCCCATAACACACTTGTTTTTTAATTACTTAAAATGTAAAATTTCTGATGTCGTATTCGCCCTACGTGTTATTCCAAATTCCACAACACTTGATGCCAATGATTCCAAACATAAACATAAGATTAATTTAAAAACTAATCTATGAGTAAACAGACCTCAGCGAGAAACGTTAGCATTAGCATTAGCCTACGGTCAATTATTGTTAAACATACACGGAAGTTTATCAAATGTAATGATTTAATTACTTACTTGGAATATTAAATCAATGTTGTTGACGGTTAGATCATCAGCTCTCAATTAAATGCGTTGATTCCCTCTAAATAAGACAACGTATCCTTTTTACACTCAGAGGTCTTCATTTCCGGTTTAAGGTCCGAATGAATAACTTCAAAATAAAAGCTCGTCTTTGGTTTAACCGTTGCAGTTAAACAAACAAACAAAACAAAACGTACCCTTTTTTTATTTTTGGCAATTCCGTTTTTCTAATTTCGTTTTAAAAACGAAATAACGAAAAAACCGTTTAAAAACCGTTTTTGTAATTTCGTTTTAAAACGAAAAAACGGAAATCCAAAGCTTGTTTGGTTATTTGGTTTTTATTTTGAAACGGAATATGACTTCCAAACTGATGAAAAATGATACATACTATAGTATGACTTCTAAAATGAGGACAATGACACATACTATTGTATGACTTCCAAACTGAAGAAAAATGACATACTATAGTATGACTTCCAAACTGATGAAATATGACATATTATAGTATGACTTCCAAAATGAAGAAAAATGACATTCCGGTACTATAGTATGACTTCCAAACTGATGAAATATGACACATACTATACTATGACTTCCAAAATGAGGAAAAATGACACATAATATGGTATGACTTCCAAATTGAGGAGAAATGACACTTACTACAGTATGACTTCAAAAATGAAGAAAAATGACACATACAGTACTATAGTTTGACTTCCAAACTGATGAAAACTGACATACTATAGTATGACTTCCGAACTGATGAAAAATGATACATACTATAGTATGACTTCTAAAATGAGGACAAATGACACATACTATAGTATGACTTCCAAAATGAGGAAAAATGATACATAACATGGTATGACTTCCAAAAGGAAGAAAAATGACATAATATGGTATGACTTCCAAAATGAAGAAAAAAATGACACATAATATGGTATGACTTCCAAATTGAGGATAAATGACACTTACTACAGTATGACTTCAAAAATGAAGAAAAATGACATACTATAGTATGACTTTCAAGCTGATGAAAAATAACACATACTATAGTTTGACTTCCGAAATGAACAAAAATGACATACTATAGTGTATGACTTCCAAACTGATGAAAAATGAGATACCAGTACTATAGTATGACTTCCAAAATGAGGAAAAATGATACATAACATGGTATGACTTCCAAAATGAAGAAAAAAATGACACATAATATGGTATGACTTCCAAAATGAAGAAAAAAATGACACATAATATGGTATGACTTCCAAATTGAGGATAAATGACACTTACTACAGTATGACTATAGTTTGACTTCCGAAATGAAGAAAAATGACATACTATAGTGTATGACTTCCAAACTGATGAAAAATGAGATACCAGTACTATAGTATGACTTCCAAAATGAGGAAAAATGATACATAACATGGTATGACTTCCAAAATGAAGAAAAAAATGACACATAATATGGTATGACTTCCAAAATGAAGAAAAAAATGACACATAATATGGTATGACTTCCAAATTGAGGATAAATGACACTTACTACAGTATGACTTCAAAAATGAAGAAAAATGGCATACTATAGTATGACTTTCAAGCTGATGAAAAATAACACATACTATAGTTTGACTTCCAAACTGATGAAAACTGACATACTATAGTATGACTTCCAAACTGATGAAAAATGATACATACTATAGTATGACTTCTAAAATGAGGACAAATGACACATACTATAATATGACTTCCAAATTGAGGACAAATGACACTTACTACAGTATGACTTCAAAAATGAAGAAAAATGACATACTATAGTTTGACTTCAAAACTGGTGAAAACTGACATACTATAATATGACTTCCAAACTGATGAAAAATGATACATACTATAGTATGACTTCTAAAATGAGGACAATGACACATACTATTGTATGACTTCCAAACTGAAGAAAAATGACATACTATAGTATGACTTCCAAACTGATGAAATATGACATATTATAGTATGACTTCCAAAATGAAGAAAAATGACATTCCGGTACTATAGTATGACTTCCAAACTGATGAAATATGACACATACTATAGTATGACTTCCAAAATGAGGAAAAATGACACATAATATGGTATGACTTCCAAATTGAGGAGAAATGACACTTACTACAGTATGACTTCAAAACTGAAGAAAAATGACACATACTATAGTATGTGTTTGACTTCCAAACTGATATAAAATGACATACTATAGTATGACTTCCAAACTGATGCAAAATGACACATACTATAGTATGACTTCCAAAATGAGGAAAAATGATACAAAACATGGTATGACTTCCAAATGGAAGAAAAATGACATAATATGGTATGACTTCCAAAATGAAGAAAAAAATGACACATAATATGGTATGACTTCCAAATTGAGGACAAATGACACATACTATAGTATGACTTCCAAATTGAGGACAAATGACACTTACTACAGTTTGACTTCAAAAATGAAGAAAAATGACACATACAGTACTATAGTTTGACTTCCAAACTGATGAAAACTGACATACTATAGTATGACTTCCAAACTGATGAAAAATTATACATACTATAGTATGACTTCTAAAATGAGGACAAATGACACATACTATAGTATGACTTCCAAAATGAGGAAAAATGATACATAACATGGTATGACTTCCAAAAGGAAGAAAAATGACATAATATGGTATGACTTCAAAAATGAAGAAAAATGACACATACAGTACTATAGTTTGACTTCCAAACTGATGAAAACTGACATACTATAGTATGACCCAAACTGATGAAAAATGATACATACTATAGTATGACTTCTAAAATGAGGACAAATGACACATACTATAGTATGACTTCCAAAATGAGGAAAAATGATACATAACATGGTATCACTTCCAAAAGGAAGAAAATTGACATAATATGGTATGACTTCCAAAATGAAGAAAAAAATGACACATAATATGGTATGACTTTCAAACTGATGAAAAATAACATACTATAGTATGATATCCAAACTGAAGAAAAATAACACATACTATAGTTTGACTTCCAAACTGATAAAAACTGACATACTATAGTATGTATAATTTTTCATAGTAGGACTTCCAAACTGATGCAAAAAAAAAATGACACATACTATAGTATGACTTCCAAAATGAGGAAAATGACACATAATATGGTATGACTTTCAAACTGATGAAAAATAACAAACTATAGTTTGACTTCCGAAATGAAGAAAAATGACATACTATAGTGTATGACTTCCAAACTGATGAAAAATAACACATACTATAGTTTGACTTCCGAAATGAAGAAAAATGACATACTATAGTGTATGACTTCCAAACTGATGAAAAATGACATACCAGTACTATAGTATGACTTCTAAAATGAGGACAAATGACACATACTATAGTATGACTTCCAAAATGAGGAAAAATGATACATAAAATGGTATGACTTCCAAAAGGAAGAAAAATTACATAATATGGTATGACTTCCAAATTGAGGACAAATGACACTTACTACAGTATGACTTCAAAAATGAAGAAAAATGACATAATATAGGATTATATCCAAACTGAAGAAAAATAACACATACTTTAGTTTGACTTCCAAACTGATAAAAACTGACATACTATAGTATGACTTCCAAACTGATGCAAAATGACACATACTATATAGTATGACTTCCAAAATGAGGAAAATGACACATAATATGGTATGACTTCCAAACTGATGCAAAATGACACATACTGTAGTATGACTTCCATATTGAGGACAAAAGACACATACTATAGTATGACTTCAAAAATGAAGAAAAATGACATACTATAGTATGACTTCCAAACTGATGAAAAATCACACATACTATAGTTTGACTTCCGAAATGAAGAAAAATGACATACTATAGTGTATGACTTTCAAACTGATGAAAAATAACACATACTATAGTTTGACTTCCGAAATGATGAAAAATGACATACTATAGTGTATGACTTCCAAACTGATGAAAAATAACACATACTATAGTTTGACTTCTGAAATGAAGAAAAATGACATACTATAGTGTATGACTTCCAAACTGATGAAAAATGACATACCAGTACTATAGTATGACTTCCAAACTGATGAAAAATGACACATACTATAGTATGACTTCCAAAATGAGGAAAAATTATACATAACATGGTATGACTTCCAAAAGGAAGAAAAATGACACATAATATGGTATGACTTCCAAAATGAAGAAAAAAATGACACATAATATGGTATGACTTCAAATTGAGGATAAATGACACTTACTACAGTATGACTTCAAAAATGAAGAAAAATGACATACTATAGTATGACTTTCAAGCTGATGAACAATAACACATACTATAGTTTGACTTCCAAACTGATGAAAACTGACATACTATAGTATGACTTCCAAACTGATGAAAAATTATACATACTATAGTATGAAGACTTCTAAAATGAGGACAAATGACACATACTATAGTATGACTTCCAAAATGAAGAAAAATGACATACTATAGTATGTCATCTTTACTATAGTATGTCAATAGTATGACTTCCAAACTGATGAAATATGACATGCTATAGTATGAGTTCCAAAATGAAGAAAAATGACATACCGGTACTATAGTATGACTTCCAAACTGATGAAATATGACACATTCTATAGTATGACTTCCAAACTGATGCAAAATGACACATACTATAGTATGACTTCCAAAATGAGGAAAATGACACATAATATGGTATGACTTCCAAACTGATGCAAAATGACACATACTGTAGTATGACTTCCATATTGAGGACAAAAGACACATACTATAGTTTGACTTCCGAAATGAAGAAAAATGACATACTATAGTGTATGACTTCCAAACTGATGAAAAATAACACATACTATAGTTTGACTTCTGAAATGAAGAAAAATGACATACTATAGTGTATGACTTCCAAACTGATGAAAAATGACATACCAGTACTATAGTATGACTTCCAAAATGAGGAAAAATGATACATAACATGGTATGACTTCCAAAAGGAAGAAACATGACACATAATATGGTATGACTTCCAAAATGAAGAAAAAAATGACACATAATATGGTATGACTTCCAAATTGAGGATAAATGACCCTTACTACTGTATGACTTCAAAAATGAAGAAAATGACATACAATAGTATGACTTCCAAACTGATGAAAAATAACACATACTATAGTTTGACTTCCAAACTGATGAAAACTGACATACTATAGTATGACTTCCAAAATGAAGAAAATGACATACCGGTACTATAGTATGACTTCCAAACCGATGCAAAATGACACATACTATAGTATGACTTCCAAAATTAGGAAAATGACACATAATATGGTATGACTTTCAAACTGATGAAAAATAACATATACTATAGTTTGACTTCCGAAATGAAGAAAAATGACATACTATAGTGTATGACTTCCAAACTGATGAAAAATAACACATACTATAGTTTGACTTCCGAAATGAAGAAAAATGACATACTATAGTGTATGACTTCCAAACTGATGAAAAATGACATACCAGTACTATAGTATGACTTCTAAAATGAGGACAAATGACACATACTATAGTATGACTTCAAAAATGAAGAAAAATGACATACTATAGGATTATATCCAAACTGAAGAAAAATAACACATACTATAGTTTGACTTCCAAACTGATAAAAACTGACATACTATAATGTATGACTTCCAAACTGATGAAAAATAACACATACTATAGTTTGACTTCCGAAATGAAGAAAAATGACATACTATAGTGTATGACTTCCAAACTGATGAAAAATGACATACCAGTACTATAGTATGACTTCCAAAATGAGGAAAAATGATACATAACATGGTATGACTTCCAAAAGGAAGAAAAATTACACATAATATGGTATGACTTCCAAAATGAAGAAAAAAATGACACATAATATGGTATGACTTCCAAATTGAGGATAAATGACACTACAGTATGACTTCAAAAATGAAGACAAATGACATACTATAGTATGACTTTCAAGCTGGTGAACAATAACACATACTATAGTTTGACTTCCAAACTGATGAAAACTGACATAATATGGTATGACTTCCAAACTGATGAAAAATGATACATACTATAGTATGACTTCTAAAATGAGGACAAATGACACATACTATAGTATGACTTCCAAAATGAAGAAAAATAACACATACTATAGTTTGACTTCCAAACTGATAAAAACTGACATACTATAATGTATGACTTCCAAACTGATGAAAAATAACACATACTATAGTTTGACTTCCGAAATGAAGAAAAATGACATACTATAGTGTATGACTTCCAAACTGATGAAAAATGACATACCAGTACTATAGTATGACTTCCAAAATGAGGAAAAATGATACATAACATGGTATGACTTCCAAAAGAAGAAAAAAATGACACATAATATGGTATGACTTCCAAAATGAAGAAAAAAATGACACATAATATGGTATGACTTCCAAATTGAGGATAAATGACACTTACTACAGTATGACTATAGTTTGACTTCCGAAATGAAGAAAAATGACATACTATAGTGTATGACTTCCAAACTGATGAAAAATGAGATACCAGTACTATAGTATGACTTCCAAAATGAGGAAAAATGATACATAACATGGTATGACTTCCAAAATGAAGAAAAAAATGACACATAATATGGTATGACTTCCAAAATGAAGAAAAAAATGACACATAATATGGTATGACTTCCAAATTGAGGATAAATGACACTTACTACAGTATGACTTCAAAAATGAAGAAAAATGGCATACTATAGTATGACTTTCAAGCTGATGAAAAATAACACATACTATAGTTTGACTTCCAAACTGATGAAAACTGACATACTATAGTATGACTTCCAAACTGATGAAAAATGATACATACTATAGTATGACTTCTAAAATGAGGACAAATGACACATACTATAATATGACTTCCAAATTGAGGACAAATGACACTTACTACAGTATGACTTCAAAAATGAAGAAAAATGACATACTATAGTTTGACTTCCAAACTGGTGAAAACTGACATACTATAATATGACTTCCAAACTGATGAAAAATGATACATACTATAGTATGACTTCTAAAATGAGGACAATGACACATACTATTGTATGACTTCCAAACTGAAGAAAAATGACATACTATAGTATGACTTCCAAACTGATGAAATATGACATATTATAGTATGACTTCCAAAATGAAGAAAAATGACATTCCGGTACTATAGTATGACTTCCAAACTGATGAAATATGACACATACTATAGTATGACTTCCAAAATGAGGAAAAATGACACATAATATGGTATGACTTCCAAATTGAGGAGAAATGACACTTACTACAGTATGACTTCAAAACTGAAGAAAAATGACACATACTATAGTATGTGTTTGACTTCCAAACTGATATAAAATGACATACTATAGTATGACTTCCAAACTGATGCAAAATGACACATACTATAGTATGACTTCCAAAATGAGGAAAAATGATACAAAACATGGTATGACTTCCAAATGGAAGAAAAATGACATAATATGGTATGACTTCCAAAATGAAGAAAAAAATGACACATAATATGGTATGACTTCCAAATTGAGGACAAATGACACATACTATAGTATGACTTCCAAATTGAGGACAAATGACACTTACTACAGTTTGACTTCAAAAATGAAGAAAAATGACACATACAGTACTATAGTTTGACTTCCAAACTGATGAAAACTGACATACTATAGTATGACTTCCAAACTGATGAAAAATTATACATACTATAGTATGACTTCTAAAATGAGGAAAATGACACATACTATAGTATGACTTCCAAAATGAGGAAAAATGATACATAACATGGTATGACTTCCAAAAGGAAGAAAAATGACATAATATGGTATGACTTCAAAAATGAAGAAAAATGACACATACAGTACTATAGTTTGACTTCCAAACTGATGAAAACTGACATACTATAGTATGACCCAAACTGATGAAAAATGATACATACTATAGTATGACTTCTAAAATGAGGACAAATGACACATACTATAGTATGACTTCCAAAATGAGGAAAAATGATACATAACATGGTATGACTTCCAAAAGGAAGAAAATTGACATAATATGGTATGACTTCCAAAATGAAGAAAAAAATGACACATAATATGGTATGACTTTCAAACTGATGAAAAATAACATACTATAGTATGATATCCAAACTGAAGAAAAATAACACATACTATAGTTTGACTTCCAAACTGATAAAAACTGACATACTATAGTATGTATAATTTTTCATAGTAGGACTTCCAAACTGATGCAAAAAAAAAATGACACATACTATAGTATGACTTCCAAAATGAGGAAAATGACACATAATATGGTATGACTTTCAAACTGATGAAAAATAACAAACTATAGTTTGACTTCCGAAATGAAGAAAAATGACATACTATAGTGTATGACTTCCAAACTGATGAAAAATAACACATACTATAGTTTGACTTCCGAAATGAAGAAAAATGACATACTATAGTGTATGACTTCCAAACTGATGAAAAATGACATACCAGTACTATAGTATGACTTCTAAAATGAGGACAAATGACACATACTATAGTATGACTTCCAAAATGAGGAAAAATGATACATAAAATGGTATGACTTCCAAAAGGAAGAAAAATTACATAATATGGTATGACTTCCAAATTGAGGACAAATGACACTTACTACAGTATGACTTCAAAAATGAAGAAAAATGACATAATATAGGATTATATCCAAACTGAAGAAAAATAACACATACTTTAGTTTGACTTCCAAACTGATAAAAACTGACATACTATAGTATGACTTCCAAACTGATGCAAAATGACACATACTATATAGTATGACTTCCAAAATGAGGAAAATGACACATAATATGGTATGACTTCCAAACTGATGCAAAATGACACATACTGTAGTATGACTTCCATATTGAGGACAAAAGACACATACGACTTCACGTATGACTTCAAAAATGAAGAAAAATGACATACTATAGTATGACTTCCAAACTGATGAAAAATCACACATACTATAGTTTGACTTCCGAAATGAAGAAAAATGACATACTATAGTGTATGACTTTCAAACTGATGAAAAATAACACATACTATAGTTTGACTTCCGAAATGATGAAAAATGACATACTATAGTGTATGACTTCCAAACTGATGAAAAATAACACATACTATAGTTTGACTTCTGAAATGAAGAAAAATGACATACTATAGTGACTTCCAAACTGATGAAAAATGACATACCAGTACTATAGTATGACTTCCAAACTGATGAAAAATGACACATACTATAGTATGACTTCCAAAATGAGGAAAAATTATACATAACATGGTATGACTTCCAAAAGGAAGAAAAATGACACATAATATGGTATGACTTCAAAAATGAAGAAAAAAATGACACATAATATGGTATGACTTCAAATTGAGGATAAATGACACTTACTACAGTATGACTTCAAAAATGAAGAAAAATGACATACTATAGTATGACTTTCAAGCTGATGAACAATAACACATACTATAGTTTGACTTCCAAACTGATGAAAACTGACATACTATAGTATGACTTCCAAACTGATGAAAAATTATACATACTATAGTATGAAGACTTCTAAAATGAGGACAAATGACACATACTATAGTATGACTTCCAAAATGAAGAAAAATGACATACTATAGTATGTCATCTTTACTATAGTATGTCAATAGTATGACTTCCAAACTGATGAAATATGACATGCTATAGTATGAGTTCCAAAATGAAGAAAAATGACATACCGGTACTATAGTATGACTTCCAAACTGATGAAATATGACACATTCTATAGTATGACTTCCAAACTGATGCAAAATGACACATACTATAGTATGACTTCCAAAATGAGGAAAATGACACATAATATGGTATGACTTCCAAACTGATGCAAAATGACACATACTGTAGTATGACTTCCATATTGAGGACAAAAGACACATACTATAGTTTGACTTCCGAAATGAAGAAAAATGACATACTATAGTGTATGACTTCCAAACTGATGAAAAATAACACATACTATAGTTTGACTTCTGAAATGAAGAAAAATGACATACTATAGTGTATGACTTCCAAACTGATGAAAAATGACATACCAGTACTATAGTATGACTTCCAAAATGAGGAAAAATGATACTTAACATGGTATGACTTCCAAAAGGAAGAAACATGACACATAATATGGTATGACTTCCAAAATGAAGAAAAAAATGACACATAATATGGTATGACTTCCAAATTGAGGATAAATGACCCTTACTACTGTATGACTTCAAAAATGAAGAAAATGACATACAATAGTATGACTTCCAAACTGATGAAAAATAACACATACTATAGTTTGACTTCCAAACTGATGAAAACTGACATACTATAGTATGACTTCCAAACCGATGCAAAATGACACATACTATAGTATGACTTCCAAAATTAGGAAAATGACACATAATATGGTATGACTTTCAAACTGATGAAAAATAACATATACTATAGTTTGACTTCCGAAATGAAGAAAAATGACATACTATAGTGTATGACTTCCAAACTGATGAAAAATAACACATACTATAGTTTGACTTCCGAAATGAAGAAAAATGACATACTATAGTGTATGACTTCCAAACTGATGAAAAATGACATACCAGTACTATAGTATGACTTCTAAAATGAGGACAAATGACACATACTATAGTATGACTTCAAAAATGAAGAAAAATGACATACTATAGGATTATATCCAAACTGAAGAAAAATAACACATACTATAGTTTGACTTCCAAACTGATAAAAACTGACATACTATAATGTATGACTTCCAAACTGATGAAAAATAACACATACTATAGTTTGACTTCCGAAATGAAGAAAAATGACATACTATAGTGTATGACTTCCAAACTGATGAAAAATGACATACCAGTACTATAGTATGACTTCCAAAATGAGGAAAAATGATACATAACATGGTATGACTTCCAAAAGGAAGAAAAATTACACATAATATGGTATGACTTCCAAAATGAAGAAAAAAATGACACATAATATGGTATGACTTCCAAATTGAGGATAAATGACACTACAGTATGACTTCAAAAATGAAGACAAATGACATACTATAGTATGACTTTCAAGCTGGTGAACAATAACACATACTATAGTTTGACTTCCAAACTGATGAAAACTGACATAATATGGTATGACTTCCAAACTGATGAAAAATGATACATACTATAGTATGACTTCTAAAATGAGGACAAATGACACATACTATAGTATGACTTCCAAAATGAAGAAAAATAACACATACTATAGTTTGACTTCCAAACTGATAAAAAAAGACATACTATAATGTATGACTTCCAAACTGATGAAAAATAACACATACTATAGTTTGACTTCCGAAATGAAGAAAAATGACATACTATAGTGTATGACTTCCAAACTGATGAAAAATGACATACCAGTACTATAGTATGACTTCCAAAATGAGGAAAAATGATACATAACATGGTATGACTTCCAAAAGGAAGAAAAATGACATAATATGGTATGACTTCCCAAATGAAGAAAAAAATGACACATAATATGGTATGACTTCCAAATTGAGGATAAATGACACTTACTACAGT
>JBBPBX010093317.1:2236-13578 GCA_038048925.1 Garcialebias charrua
ATAAAAAATATATATAATAAATGTCACATTTTTGTCATCTGTGTATGTTTCCCATACAAGACGAAATTCGTCTCTGCATTTAACCAAACCACCACCAGGTGGTGCAGTGGGCAGCCTTAGAAAGCGCCCGGGGAGCTGGGGAAATAGGTATGCACTCATAGACACCCCAAGGTGTGTAGTGACCGGGGTTCGAACCTGGGTCCTTCGGGTCCCAAGTCGGCAGCCCTGCCTCTACACCATCTTGGCCCCTATATATATTAAGGTTGTCATGCACATGGTCTTGTTCAAGACATGCATCCTATGTGACTCATAAATAAAAAATTTACACCCCCACCCCCCAATGTAGGATACTTTGAGCTTTTGAATGCCACTTGCCAACCACAGTAGTCAGCTAGCTTTAGAGCCCATTAGTCAACCAGCAGGAGGGGGGGAGAAATTATGTTTTGTGGTGGTTTCAGTTGAAGGAAATTAAAATTCCTTTTCTCACTAACGCTTTAAAAAGCCAAAGGTTAAATTCAGTGTTTGTATTCCCTTCTGTGCTATTATAACTGTAATGCCAGATAATGTTGGGGATGTCAAATCAACTCTATAACAGGAGCAGAACATTTCACCTTGTTATCAGAATTACAGGTGCGGCTGAAACAGCTTGTCAGTTTGAAAAGGTCAAGGTTGTTTTCAGCTTTCTTCCTTTTTTGTCATCTTGACAGGACTAATTAGATTCCCAAACTGAGTACAAGTGCCTGCGAGAAAGGAAATAACAGTCTCCCAGTGCTTATGCAAGTCTTTTAGTGCATGCATGGAAAGTAATTGCAAGACTGTGCACGCCTACATTTGAATATGATACTCCTAACATGACTTAACGCTACTCATGTCTGGCACAGAGCTCCCAAATGAAAAGAAATTTAACCCCTCTTTGTCTTTATCTTAGAGCTTAGTAATGACATTTTTTTAAATGTCATTCCACTTTAGTGAAGAAAACTTCCCATGAAACAAGTGATTACCGGAGCCTTTCTCTCGAGTACATCATTACAGGTTTTAAGGTACAAACAGTGTCTATGTCACATGATAGCACACCTGTTGGACAGTTTGTTTTTGATTCTAACAAAGAATGAAGTTATGTTGCACTGAGGCAAATATTTCTAGTCCTTGATAAAAAATAAATTGTTTTACTTTTGGCAAGTTTAGGACACCATAAGTCTTCCCAGTTTTAAACTCTACATTATTTGCATGAACGTAATCATATTATAACTAGACATCTGTCATCTTTTCATCATTTAGTTATACAGTATTTACCAGCAGTATATTTTATCATAGTTGATGACAATAGTGCGTATACAGTGCACCTGGAAATTATGGCCCAGGTTAACAACGACCACCGCCAGTGTTGTTGACAAACAGGGTGCAGGTGGAAATTGTGCTATGGTTAGATGAAGACCATGAGAAGGGAAATTTGTCAGGAGACAGAGGGAAAGTTAAGAATGTAGGACTGAGGGTGGCAACTCTAAATGTGGGAACAAATCTGGATGAAGTAACAGAACCCGTTTTCTCACTGCACAGCCCTCCTCGGCCCGACCCGGCTTCTAACCCGGGTTCGTCTTGTTCGCAGTTTCCTTTTCGAGCCAGTGTCAGCCCGAGTTTTAGAACCCGACCGACGGAGGTTCTAAACGGGCCAAGCTCCCGAGCCCAGTTTAAATAACATGAAGTGGGCACCCATACAGAGCATTTCCGCCTTTCAGTGCGAGCTGAATTTCATTAAAATATAACTACAGAAACGCCTAAAAAAAATATTAGCTGAATATATATATTAGTGTTTCTGAGTTTAATTTTTGTTAATAACTGATTACAAATCAGCTTATTTTAGAACGTAAATAACACCAAGCGCGCACACAAGAACTCCCCACCCACTTCAAGTTTTTAAGCGTGCGTCGGACCTGTAAATAGCAACACGCCTCGGTGGTTCACTGGAAGCGCGTCGGGTTTCCACTCCAAACTTTATCTCGACTCGGGTTCGATCCTCACTTGGTTGAACTTATTTTACGTTTGTCTTTTATTGGATTTTTAAAAAAAGGAGTTTGTGTTATGCCTGTGGTTAACACAAACTCCTTTTTTTATCCAATAAAAGACAAACGTAAAATAAGTTCAACCAAGTGAGGAAATGGTGTTGGCTAAGAACTCCCCACCCACTTCAAGGCGGCTCTCCGCACACTGCGAAATGAGCGGGGGCGGGCCAGGCTGGGCTCAGGGGCAACCCGGGATGAGCTGGGCCGGGGAGGGCTGTGCATTGCGAAAACGGCTAGAGAGTATTCCCAGGGAGGAGAGAGTGGTGATCAGGGTAGACCTGAATGGACATGTTTGTAAAGGAAAAGAGGGAATGAGGAAGTCATGGCTATATTTGGTGTCAAGGAACAAAAAACAAACAAGAAGAACAGATGGTGGTGGATTTTGCCAAGAGAATGTAAATGACTGTAGTCAACACTCATTTCCAAAAGAGGGAGGAACATAGAGTGACCTATAAGAGTGGAGGCAGGAGTATCCAGGTAGTCTACATTCTGTGTAGAAGCGTAAACATGAGGGAGATTGAGAACTGCAAGGTTGTGGCAGGGGAGAGTGTGGCCAAACAGCTTTGGTTCCGTCAGTGAGAACTGAACTTGGCAAAAAGGCCTTCTCCTACTCCGCTCCCAGTTACTGGAAGCAGACATGTTCCTGTTTTTAATTTTCTACATCTACCTTATATCTGTCTGTTTTGCTACTTTGATATCTTTGTTTTAATTTGTTTAGTTTTTTTATCTGTATTTCTCTCTTATGTTTGTCTATTGTTGATTGTTCAAGGAAATTCTACTGTTGCTGTTGTCATCATTCTTTAGTTGTAGACAGGTCTCTCTTGTAAATGAGTCCTCAAGGCTCAATGAGATTAACCTGCCTAAATAACGGTTGAATGAATGGTTGGTTGTGTGTTTAAGAGAACAAGAGTTAAATAACAGAGTTAAAGTTAAGTTAAATCAGAGTAGAAGACCAAATGGTGGAAGATGAAGAACGAAGAATGTTGCAAGGAGTTCAGAGAGGAACTGTTAAAGGCTCTGGGTGGTAAGAAAGAGCTTCCAGATGACTGGGCTACTATAGCAACAGTATTAAAGAAACAGGTAGGAAGGTACTTCATGTGTCATCTGGACAGAGAATGGATCATAAGGAAACCTGGAGGTGGAAAATCGAGGTGAAGGAAGCAATAGAATGAAAGAGGATAACCAAGAAGAAAAATGACAGTGAGAGGACTGAAGAGAATAAGTAGGAATATAAGGAGATGCAATGTAGATCAAAGAGGGAGATGCCAAAGGCAAAGCAGAAGGCATATGATGAGTTGTTTGGAGTGCGGGACACTAAAGAGGGCGAGAAGGACATACAGATTGGCGAGACAGAGGGATCAGCCTGGAGATGAAAGGAGTATTTTGAGGAAATAATGAATAAAGAGAATAAAAGAAAAAGGAAACTAGAGGTAATAGAAGCTGTGGACCAAGTGGGAAAGATTAGTGAGGGAAGTTTGGAATGCTCTGAAAAGAATGAAGATGGGGAAGGCAGTAGGACCTGATGACATACCAGTTGATGTTTGGTAATGTCTAAAAGAGATGGCAGTGAGATTTTGACTCAAATATCTAAAGGCATATTTGAGGGTGAGAAAATGCCTGAGGAATGGAGAAGGGTGCTGGTGCCCATTTTTAAGAACAAGGTGATGTACAGAGTTGTAGCAACTACAGTGGAAGTAAGTAGATGAGTCACACAATGAAGATCTGGGAGAGAGTTGTGGAATATAGACTTACACGAGGTTACTATTTGTGAACAGCAGTATGGTTTCATGCCAAGAAACCACAGTTACCATCTTTGCTTTGAGAATGATGATGGAGAAGTACAGAGAGGGTCAGAAAGAACTCCATTGTGTCTTTGTGGATTTATAAAAAGCATATGACAGAGTGCCAAGAGAGGAGGTGTGGTATATCTATTCAACCTCTGCTCGACTGCCTGGGTGACATCAGGGACTGGATTACCTTAAATTTCTTAAGTTTCAATGATAAGAAGTCTGAAGCCATATTATTCCTTCCCAATGACACCATCTTGAACCACTGCATTGACCTTTCTGCTCTACCCCTGTAAGAAAAACAAAAAGTCACAAATCTGGGAGTGACACAACAGTGGTGGGTCTCATCAGCAACAACGATGAGACGGACTACAGGAACGAGGTGAGCCGCCTGGCCTTGTGGTGCGGACACAACAATCTCACTCTCAACGTGGAGAAGACAAAGGAGATTGTTGTGGACTTCAGGAAGAGGGATGCACAACATGCCCCTCTGACCATCAACAGCACCACAGTGGAGAGAGTGGACAGCACCAAGTTCCTGGGAGTGCACGTCTCGAAGGACCTGTCCTGGAGCAGGAACACTGCATCACTGGCCAAGAAGGCTCACCAGCGCCTCTACTTTCTCCGCAAGCTGAAAAGGGCTGGAGCTTCAACCCCCATCATGTGCACCTTCTACAGAGGTGCCATAGAAAGTGTCCTGACCAGCTGCATCACGGTGTGGTTTGGTGCATGTACTGCATCCTGCCGCAAGAGCCTCCAGCGCATCGTGAGAGCAGCTGAGAAGATTGTCGGCACCTCCTTCCCCTCACTGCAGGACTTACACAGCAACCGCCTCACTCGGAAAGCCCTCTGCATGGCAGGTGATCCCACACACCCACTACACAGCTGCTTCAGCCTGTTGCCTTCAGGGAGGAGACTGAGGAGTCTCCAGGCTCGAACCAGCAGACTAAATGACAGCTCTGTTCATCAGGCAGTCAGGATGCTTAACTCTCTGCCTGCTCTGCCCTCCCTCCCACTTGTACTGCCTTAATCACAAAAAACTTTCACACACCACCACACAACACAAAGATTTTAACACTGGACTCTGTGTCATCAAAACGGGTTATTCACTCAACTCACGGTCATGTGCTCATTCAGTTTGCACTACTTCTTATATTTGCACTAATGTTTGTATTACATTACTGCCTATAGTCATACTACTGTTTACATTCACTGTTTACATTTATTACTACTGTTTTCATTCAATACTACTGTTTACATTTATTACTACTGTTTACATTTACACTACTTTTTATATCTACACTACTGCTGATATATATATATATATATATATATATATATATATATATATTTTTTTTTACTAGCCTTATTGCATATGCCACTTTACCTCTATACCAATATCAACTACCTCATACATATACTGTGTACATAAACTTCATATGCTGCTTTGTCACTCTATTACAAATGTCAATGCCAGAACTTTCATTTTATTTTATAGATATACTTTTTACACTTTTATACTACTATGCAAAAAACTCAGGACAGTATTACACTTTTGTTATTTCATTTTATGCTTATGTTTATTAAATGTTTAGTGTTTTAGTGTTGGTGTAACTTTTCATACTTTCATACTACTACTATGCAAAAACTACTATGCAAAAACTCAGGACAGTATTACACTTTTATTATTTCATTTTATGCTTATGTTTATTAAATGTTTAGTGTTTAAATGTTTACTGTTGCACCGAGGGACAGAGAGAAATGCAATTTCAATCCTGTGTATGTCCTGTACATATTGCAGTTTTGACAATAAAGTTGACTTTGACTTTGATTTTGACTTTGATACTGGACACTTCCATGAAACTCAACAGTCATGTAAATATGATCGTTAAATCCTGTTTTTTTCCAGCTGAGGTGACTGTCTAAGCTGAAGCCCATATTATCCAAAAATAACCTGGAGACAGTAATTCACGCATTTATTACATCTAGGCTTGATTACTGCAATTCACTTCTGCTTGGCGTCAGTCAGGCCACCATTGCACGACTACAACTGGTCCAGAACGCAGCAGCCCGATTTTTAACCAGTACACGCAAAAGAGAGCACATTACACCAGTCTTGGCCTCCCTGCACTGGCTACCGGTTCATCTTTGAATTCAGTTCAAAATTCTCATGTATGTCTACAAATCGCTGAACAGTCTTGCCCCCGCCTATCTCTCAGATTTGATACACCCTTATGTCCCACCACTTGCTTTGAGGTCAGAGGACCGGGGAATTTTAAGAGTTCCAGGGACTCGTCTTAAACACAGAGGTGACCGGGCATTCTCTGTAGCAGGCCCAAGAATCTGGAACGAGTTACCGCTGCTCGTCAGACAGGTCCGCTCCATCTCTGTGTTCAAATCCCGTTTAAAGACCCATTTCTACTCTGTTGCTTTCAACACCATCTGATCTGTGTCTGGTCATTTTATTAATGATCTGCAATGTTTTTATGTCTTTTGTTTTGTACTTCATTGTGTGTGTGTTGCCTGTTGTTTGTTTGTTTGTTTGTTTGTTTGTTTGTACATCACTTTGGTCTGGCCTTGTCGCTGTTTAAAGTGCTTTATAAATAAAATTTGTATGGTATGGTATTGCATGAGGAAATCTGGAGTGGCAGAAAAGTATGTTAGACTGGTACAGGACATGTATGAGGACAGCAGGACAGTGGTGAGATGTGCTGTAGGAGTGACAACTGGCTTCAAGGTTGAGGTGGGAGTGCATCAAGGATCGGCTCTGAGCCCCTTCTTGTTTGCTCTGGTGATGGACCGACTAACAGATGAGTTCAGGCAGGAATCCCTGTGGACTATGATGTTTGCAGATGGTATTGTGATATGTGGTGTGAACAGGTGGAAGAGAACTTGGAGAGGTGGAGGTATACACTTGAAAGAAGAGGAATGAAAGTCAGCTGTAGTAAGACAGAGTACATGTGTGTGAATGAGAGGGAGACAGGTGGAACAGTGAGGCTACAAGGAGCAAAGGTCAAAAAGGTGCAGGACTTCAAGTACTTGGGGTCCACTGTCCAGGAAAATGGGGAATGTGGTAAAGAGTGCAAAACAGAGTTCAGGAAGGATTGACTGGATGGAAAAAGTTTCAGGAATGATTTGCGACAAAAGAGTGGTAACAAAGGTCAAAGGAAAAGTTTACAAGACAGCGGTGAGAGCAGCTATGTTGTATGGTCAAGATGGGGTAGAGGTAGGGCAGCCGACTCTAGACTCGAAAGTCCTAGGTTCAATCCCCAGCCATTCCCACATGTTGCGGTGTCTCTGAAAAAGACACCTAACCCTAATTGCTCCCTGGGCAGCTTACATAGCTGCCCACTGCTCCACCTGGGTGTATGGTAATATACAATGATGACAACATGTAGTGGATCACCTGATGTCTGATCACTCTTAGTGATTACCTTTTCTGGGAGATACTCCTGAAGGGACAGTAACACTTTTTATTACATTTTAATTTGAATCAAAAATACAAATTGAGTCACCCAGAGACTCTTTAATTTGTGTTAATTCAAATACGACGGCTGAGACGAGCTGGTCTGAGCAGCCCAGTTCTCACCTCCTTCTACAGGTGTGCAGTGGAGAGCATCCTGTGCTCCAGCATCAACGTGTGGCATGGAGGCTGCACAGTTGCAGAGAGGAAAGCTCTACAGAGAGTGGTGAAGGCTGCACAGAAGTCTGTTGGAGTCAGTCTCCCCACCATCACAGACATTTACACCTCCAGATGCAGGAAAAGAGCCACCTGCATCATGAAAGACCTCACTCACCCAGCACACACACTCTTTGCCCCACTCCCCTCAGGACGGAGGTTGAGGAGCATCAAATGTAGAACCACTAGACTGAGGAACAGCTTCTACCCTGAGGCTGTTAGACTCATGAATAAATAAATAATAAGAATAATCACTGCAAAATATCACATCATGCTGATGCTGATCTGTTTTATTGTTGCTGTGTTCATCTGTGTTCATCTGTGACCATCTGCTCATACAGACTCATGTTCGTGCTGCTGTTTATAATGATGTTTTTCCACTACATTAGAGCTTAAGGGCGAGATACACTCGAGCGTCCTCACGATACGCCAATACGCAGCGTACGTATGCCCCGTACGCAGCGTAGCCCCGCGTAGCCCCTCAGGGCAAGTACGCGCAAAAGTATTTTTTTACTACGCATACGCGATTCGCATACGCGATGCGCGGTGTCTGACCTAAACTTCCCCGGCTCCGGACTGTTTTGTATGTTACACAAATGAAATAAATTCCTCTTTTTTATCGCTGATCGGGCCTTTTCTTTTGTTTTTTTGCCTAAAGTCAAGTAACCGCTTCTTCCTCCGTTCACTCGATGAATGAAATGAATGAATTCAGGTCCTACCTGGGTGCGCGATGTTTTATATATTCCCTGGTGGGCTGTGGGCTGCAGGAAAAGCACTCCCTGTTATTATTTTTATTTCTGAGAGAACTTTTTATAACATATATAGTAGAAAGACCGTATCAGAACACCGCAGAAGTCTGAGCGAGCTGCTCACGATAGGTTTCACTTTGAGCTGACTGAAATCTGTCAATCATTTCAGTAGGCGTGTCAAAGTGACCAATCAGCGAGCTCAGTTGAGTCCTCTCCGTGGAGCGAAAAACTAGCGGAAGTGACGATCGGAAGTGACGGTACGGAGGAAATGACGTAGAATTTGGAGCGAAAACACGAGAATCTACGCGAGAACATCAGCCGAGCTGTAGCAGAGGCTCCGTATACGCGCGTATACGGGCGTATACGCGCGTATACGGAGTCTGCTTCACTGTATCTCGGCCTTTAGTGTATTACTTGCTGATGTTTCTCTTAGTTAATTCTTGATGTTATTACTGTTTTTCTCTTGCATTTGTTGTTGGATGTAACTGAGACCCCGTGTAGATAATCTCGTTTTCATCACATGTACCAAATGCGGTGCAAATGACAATAAAGACTCTCTGACTCTGACTCTCTGACTCTCTGATAATCAGAGCATAACCTTGTGTTATTCATATAAGCAGTGTTGTACTCTACAACATGTTTTATGATCATGTGTTATAATGCTGGTTTATTCTGCACTATGATGGTGACTCAAACTCTGTCTTAGTCAAAGATCTCTGTCTAAAGTTGAATTAATATGTCAGACTGAACTTCTCAGTTTTGTTTAGAAATTAGAAAACAGTAATCAGTTGTTTGCATGACACTGGCTCCACAACTCCCTGTCTTCCTCTAAACAATTATTTCTGTTTTCTGACTGCTTCTGACTTTCACCTTGAATCCTGATAACGTCAAGTGAACTCTTTGACGTGACTCTAATCCCCTCCCACTGGTCGAATGAACCAATGAACGGAGAGGAAAACTCTGACGTCAGATCCTCTTAAAAGTTCTAATCTTCCTGGAACTTCCAGTCTGCTGGAGGAAGTGTAAGATGCACTGACTTCCTCTTTCAGCTGTGGACGTCTGACCATGAGCAAAAAAGGTCCTCGTTCCTCAGCAAGGGTTACAGCACATCAGCTGTGAACCCCTCGAGTGTCACAGCTCCAAGCTATGAATGAATCTCTTCTGAAATCTTTTATCTTGAAGAACCAAACCGGAACAGTGCCGCTACCTTGAGTCAGTTGAAGCGGACCTCAGGAGACGCTGTAAAGTGAACACGTTGCCTGCAAAACGTAGCCGGATGGACGATCTCTGCACGTTTAAGGTTGGCCCTACTTTACCAGAGCTTTGGATGAGAATCTGCGCAAAGGTAAAGAGTCTATGTTCACTAGCGGACCTGAAGTCCAATGGACGCCTCTCAAAGGGCTGCCATGTTTTCTAGTTATAAACATTCAAGATAGTTACCCCTCCTAATCTTCCTTCTAATCTTACTCCTCCTAAACTTTTTCTTTTCCATCCTTGCCAGAACTTTAAGCTAAATGCCTGCAGATATAAGTTATTCTAAGACCTATAACTTGTGTTCTGTTGTTCCTAGAAATTATGGACGCGTAATTCTTGTGCTGAAGTTAATTTATAGGAAACTGATTGATCACTCAAGTTGTACATATGTTATGATGTTAAATTTATGATTTGTTAATAAAAGATTCAGCTCCTGGTGAGTCAAATATAAATTAACGTTTCATGCCTTTTACATCTCATCATCTGATCACAGATTTGTTGTTTAATCCATGAAAAAGAAGAGAACTCGTGATATAATAGATGCTAAGGTTGACAGGTAAACACCTGCTCATTCTTACATTTTAGTGTACAGTACGGCTCAGTAAATCTGACCGTAGATATACTAATCACATCTTACACAACACATAACACTTGTTATTATTATTTATGATTATTATTATTATTATTATTATTATTATTATTATTATTATTATTATTATTATTATTATTATTATTATATGGTCTGGAGATAGTGGAATTCACAAAAATACAATAGAAAGGAGTGGAAGTGGCAGAAATGAAGATGGTGAGGTTCTCCTTAAGAGTAACAAAAATGGATAAGATTAGGAATGAGATCATCAGCACGGGTTGAACAAATGGGAGATAAAGTTAGAGAGACCAGACTGAGATGGCTTGGACATGTCCAGAGGAGGGACAGTTGGTACAGGTATATTGGTAGAAGGATGTCAGAAATGCAGCTGCCAGGAAAAAGACAAGAAGGAGATATATGGATGCAGTTAGAGAGGATATGGAGGTAGTTGGAGTGAGGCCAGAGGAGGGTGACTTGCTGTGGCAACCCCTGAAGAGTGAATAATCATAATAATAAATAATAATAATAATAATAATAATAATAATAATAATAATAATAATAATAATAATAATAATACAGTATTAATAATTTTTTTTTTTTCTTCTTTCGGCTTTTTCCCTGCGTTAGGGGTCACCACAGCGATCTAGTCGCATGAAGATTTGGCAGTTGTTTTTACGCCGGATGCCCTTCCTGACACAACCACAGACCACCGAGCAACCACAGCCCTCTGTGTGGAGCAGAGAGCTGATATCTAGGGTTCCCGGGGGAGCAGATGGTGTGGGTTAAGGGCCTTGCTCAAGGGCCCAGAGTGGGGCAGATGAGGGTGGAGATAGGTGTGACCACTTCACTTATCCCACCCACATCTTTGATGTTGTCGGTACCGGGGCTTGAACCGGCGACCTTCCGATCACAAGCGCACCTTCTTAACCTTTGCGCCACCACTCCCATAATAATAATAATAATAATAATAATAATTATAATAAAAATAATAATAATAATAATAATAATAATAATAATAATAATAATAATAATAATAATAATAATAATAATAATAATAATGAGAAGAAGAAGAAGATGAAGAAGAAGAAGACATGTAAGAGCTTCTAAAGTCAATAAAAAATTACCACCTGAAAAATGTCCCATTCATTTACATGAAGAGTTGGGACAGACATTTTTTGCAACAGCCAGCCACTGAGGGGTACTCTCACTTGGCATCATCTTCCA
>JBBPBX010093318.1:0-13578 GCA_038048925.1 Garcialebias charrua
GCCATCTTCTCCGTCCATTCACCAACTGAGCAATGTAAAAACCACACGTGGCACCTCTGAACCGGATGTTGTCATCAACTCAACCTGGAGTGAATTTAACTTCTCTCTCTCTCTCTCTCTGATAGTGTTTTATGGCGGTTGGCAAACAACGATTAGGTGCATTACCGCCACCTTCTGGAATGGAGTACGGACCAGACGGCTCAGAACACAACACAAAACACACAGGCGACCTAGAACACCACAACAACCCAAAACCCACACAAAGCACCCGAAAGTGCACAAACAGAAAAGAGCAAAAACAAACTAAACAAAAACAACCAGGAACACACGTTCACAGCGAAGACATGGGCAGAGACACCTCACACCCAGACGCACCCTCACCCCGACTCAATTCATCACGAACACTCTCCCAAGACAACTCAGTCGCGCCAAAGAACCTCGAAGCAGCCTGCACTATGATCTTGATGGTTTCAGTTTTAGTCGAAGCCTGCGCAGAACAGTTAACAACAAAAGCAACGAACGGAATCAACCGATCGAGCGTAACAGTACCCTGACCACGTTCAGGGACACTCGGCACACCAACAATAGACGGCGAGGAAACATCGCGCTTGACCACACGAACCGCCTCCGCGTACGAAAGATTCCCAACAGTCTTAACCCTCTGAATTTCAGCAGCTGCCTTTCGATCCACACAACCAGCATAAGCCGCAGAATGACTACCACCACAATTACAACACAACAGCTGAGTCACACCACAATCAACATAATCATGGTCCCCCCCACACTTACTACAACGACGCTTACTCCGACAAACAGCAGCGATGTGCCCAAACCTCTGACACTTAAAGCACCGAAGAGGCGGAGGAACATAAGCCTTAACACGAAAACACAAGTAACCAACCATGACCCTATCTGGCAAAACACCATCCCGGAAACACAACAAGACAGACGTACTATCCACCTTCACCCCATCCCGATAAGCCGGTAAACGTTTCAAGGACTCAACATCCCCACCCTTAATGTTCTTCCTCAAGACCTCCAAGTCATCCTTAACAGGAATCCCGGAAATAACACCCCTGGAACCTCTCACCTCACCCACAATCTTCCTATCCACCACCGCTTTACCACACACAGTCTCCAAACCCAAAGCCTTGTCCCTCTGTTCAGCATGCCTACAAACGAGCAGGAGATTGCCATCCCACAACACCTTAGCTACTTCCACGTCACCCACAGCACGCTTCAGACCCTTCGAAAAAGCCACAGGGCTCACCCCAAGCAAACCCCGGCCCGCCGCAAACCGCAACACAACTTTACACGTCTCCAGTAGCACCTTCTTCCTACCGTCAACACCGTCATCAGCAACCTCAAGACACCGTTTACCCGAAGCCAAACACTGTCCATCACCCCCACTACTACACTCCATCGTGGTCCGCTCACAAACCAGATCATCTCCCTTCGACGTCCCAACTGCTTCTCTGAAGGTTCTGAATGTTTTTATTGGCTGATTCAAATTCAAGCTCTGTTTTTATTGGCTGGTTACAAACTCTGTTTTTATTGGCTGGAAAATGGCTGGTCACCTTTTCTTTTTAGAAATGCTTATTTACCACCTGGAGAAGCAAGGGGACAATATTTTTTTTTTTTTTTTCAGAGATTACCTGGCTAACATCAGTCTGTCAGGAGGTAGTGACAGAGTGAAGAAATATGTTCATAAAAAAAGCTACATACTGAAGCTTTAAAAGCGCCTTTCAGGACACCCAAGGACACTTAACAAACCAATACAGTGTAATACAGATCAAACATTATCAGCGACAAATTGAAATATAAAATACATAAAGATTATAAAATGCAAAATAATAAAAATACATTTAGTAAAGTTAATGATAAGCTAGTCTAAAGAGATGTGTTTTCAGAGCAGTCTTGAACAGAGAAAGGGAGGTGGTGTTTCGAAGGTCTGGCGGTAGAGCGTTCCAGAGGTGAGGGGCAGAGCACTATGCAAAAAACTACTATGCAAAAACTCAGGACAGTATTACACTTTTATTGTTTCATTTTATGCTTATGTTTATTAATTGTTTCAGTGTTTAGTGTTTAAATGTTTAAATGTTTACTGTTGCACCGAGGGACAGAGAGAAATGCAATTTCAATCCTGTGTATGTCCTGTACATATTGCAGTTTTGACAATAAAGTTGACTTTGACTTTTAGTTGATGTTTTTCTTAGTTCATATCTTAGATGTTATTACTGTTCTTCTTTTACATTTTATTGTTGGATGTAACTGGGAGGAGACCCAGAGGAAGACCCAGGACACGCTGGAGGGACTATGTTTCTCAGCTGGCCTGGGAACGCCTTGGGATTCCCCTGAAGGAGCTGGCCCAAGTGGCTGAGGAGAGGGAAGTCTGGGCCTCCCTACTTAGGCTGCTACCCCCGCCACCTGACTGATAGGCGAAAGAAAATGGATGGATGGATGGGTAACTGGGATCCTGTGTATATAATTTTGTTCCACCACATGGGGTGCAAATGACAATAAAAAAAAAACCCATCTGACTCTGATTTCACATCAATGTGAAAAAGACGAAGGAGATGGTTGTGGGCAAATTGAAGATGGATCTGGTTTCGTGGGCTATCAACTCTATTGATAAAAAAATTTCTACAAAACGATCAGGTCCTAGGGAACCGGCTTGCCCATCGCAGATGGATCCAGCTGGATATATCATGGATTCCTGGGGGGAGTGGAAGATGTTATGCCTAACTGTTCTATTGGTCGAAGATGTAGAAGATTTATTCATAATTGGATTTATGATAGCAGGTGCTCTTCTTTTTGTCTTGTGTGGAGTTCTCTGCTACTGGAAAATCAGGAAGACTTCCACGGCGATCAACGTGCTGACGAAGCTCCCTTCTCAAAACGAGAATGTGATCCGAGCTGTGACCTCCATGAATCAGCTGCTTCATAAGCTGAACCGCAAAGTGGAGGCGGCCACTGAGGACCGCAGACCACCGGTAAGGTTTGGAACTCGTACGCGGCCAGGTGGGTCTCATCTAGGGGAGGAGGACTCATAGCTCGGGTCGGTGAAAGCTTCCCATAATTTGGAGTGTATTGGATTTCGAATGCCCATCTGGACTCAAGGCTACAGGAAAGCACACTGTGAGCCTGACCTGAAGATAAATCATGCCATATCTAATCAGACCTCCCAAGCAGCCTTGGACAGGCTGACTACAAATTTTCTCCTGAGTCTGAGCAACTGAAGAATGAAACTACTGTCGCAACCCCCCTCCCTCCCCGGAGAACTTTCTGTGTGCTCTCAGTCAGATAAGGCTGGCTGGTCCCATCTGCAGAACTGTGGCTAAATCTGAACAAAGCTCATGGACTGCCGGGTACCCACCAAGCGCGTTTGAGCAGCGGAAGCAGCCACTTTACATGCAAAGTCTATGTGGAGGCGCGGCGAGGGGCGGCGAAGCGTG
This sequence comes from Garcialebias charrua, assembly GCA_038048925.1. Taxonomy (NCBI): domain Eukaryota; kingdom Metazoa; phylum Chordata; class Actinopteri; order Cyprinodontiformes; family Rivulidae; genus Garcialebias; species Garcialebias charrua. The sequence goes on from JBBPBX010093318.1 coordinate 3,456, forward strand.
ACGCGGCATGTTTTGAGCATTTCAAGCAGCGCGGCAGTTCTTTTCCGCACACGCGACGCGTCCAAAGCAGCCGACGCGTCGAGCAATCGGGAGAGCCTCTGCTATGTGATGACGCAACGACCACAGGACTTTTTTTGGACTTTTTAAACTTACCCCAACGAGCCTCCATGAAGAAACCAGCCTCCGGTAAGAAACTTGGCATTTTTACAGTTGCCGCTGTCCGCTCCAGCGTACGATCACCCCAAACATAAAAAAAGTTTTAATCTCAACAAAGACTTTCAGAGCTGCAGTTCGGCTCGTAGAAAACCCACTCAAGTAGTAACGAGGCTCACGTACAGCTGATTTCACCTGCTCTGTGTACAGAAAACTAAACAAACCCGACCGGAAAAGGAGCCAGACGCTGTTCGCACTGCGCGTCATCAGACGCGTTTGGTGGGAACAGACATCTGGTGACAAGCAGCCAACAGCGCGCGTTGAGAGCGGTTTTGCTGCTGAAGACGCGTTCGGTGGGTACCCGGCATTAATCTCACTGCTTCGATCTCAAATGCAAATGTGATTTGTCTTAACTGGTGCTTGCTGGTAGAGTTTTTTGCTGTCTCATATGGTGTCCTGTAAGACAAAATGTGATATTTCTTTTTTGTAATATCACTGATTACCCTCATGTTACCTTCCTTTTTTTTTCATATCTAAGATTGTGGTGGCGCGGTTTAATTACTGCTGCGGCTTCGTGCACTCGCCCCTATCTTAAGACGGGTGTACGTAATCAATTCCGTTGTTTTGTGCCCCGGTGCAATGACAATGCCAATAAAAATATATTCTATTCTATTCTATTCTGTTGATCGATTCTCACAATATGTGTACTGATGAGGGTCCTCGTTGATGTTTATTTTAGCTTTGATGTGGATCATGACCAGTTTTTCGAAGCATTTAGTGACTATCAGGGTGAGGGCTCCTGGCCGATAGTCATTCAGACCAGTCACTGTGGAGCTTTTTGGACTGGTGCAAACAAACTCACACAGACTCACACACAGACTCACACACATTATCACACACAGACTCACACACAGATTCATATCACAGAACTGTGGTTTTTAACCTTTGTGTTGTTTTGTTGACTGATTAGTAATCACCAGTCAACTAAACAACACAAAGGTTATTAATTTAAGAACTATATTTGCTGATAACAGGATGTGAGGTAATCTGGCTTCCTATAAATTCATTTTTGACTATGATGAGCTTATACATACTTTTTTAAATCAGAATGATATCAGATGTCAGTGAATAAAACATTTTAGTGTTTTTGTTCTCTCCGTCACAGACGTTCATGACGTTCTACCTGTTTCTTCCATCATTCTCTTTACCTATGGACACTAGTCTTGCTCCAGTCTCCCACTCAGTGTGTCCGTGGGCTCTTGTTACATTAGTCGCTCCTGATTTCCTGGAATCATTTCCTCTATGTGGGTTTGGACCAGTTCTGGATGAACTGTGTGTGTTGGTGGTGAAACTGTGATCATGTTTCTCTTCAGGCTATCAAGAGATCACAGTCTTTGATTGTGATTGATTGCAAATACTACATTGCAAATATATTGATTGTTTATAACCAATAATTTAGATTTTAGTATAGTCAACTCAGCATTTTGGTGCACCCAATTTTGATCCAACTCATTGTCATTTTCCATTTTTAAAAGCATAAATAATAGCGTTTCATGTATTAATGTCTCAAACCAATGCTAGTTAAAAATGCTGCGTCTGCTTATGTATAAGCAATTGGCAATAACTAAAGAGGTATTAACTTCTTGCTGTTTGGCCCGTCTCTTGGGATTATTTTAACCATGACCTCTTAAGGGCCTTGCGGGGGACACTCAGTTGTTAAAACCTGCATTTTGGACCACTTTTCCTCTATTCTTGACAGATCAGTCTCAAATTAATTTTTATAAACTAACAAAAAGTCACCCACCCACCTGCCTGCATATATTAGCATGTCATTGAAATGGAGGCAGATTAATGTTGAAATGAGCTTATTTAGTTATTGATTATAGAGCTAACCTGAAGCCTGTGGGCTTTGCTTGAACCTTGAATTGAATGTTAGCTCTCCTGTTTGACCACAGAGGAACTGCTGCTGTTGTAACTGACTTGGTTGAGTATTTGTAGCATCAATCATCAAACCCCACCGCCGTCAGACAGCAAATATTAGATGTCATGGCAGCTGTTTATATCAGCAGTGTTCCAGGATATTAGGTGACTTCAGACTATGAAAACATATAAATGCACAGAGCTGCAGATTCTGCTGGATCCCTGAAGTTGAGTCTACTGGTCCACAGGTTGTCAGGTCACGTTGTTCAAACAATAAAAAATAAATATGATCAAATCTGGTCATGTCTTATTATGTTGTGGGGCCTTTGATAACCGGGCTAATTGTTTTTCATCAGCATTCCTTACAAAGAAAATAATTTAACAACTTTGTTCTTCCTCTGTTTAGTCGCTTCTTCAGGTTATTTCTCTTTTTCCAACCACAGCCATCATGTTTCAAGATGGTACATTTTATATTTTGTCATTTTAAACAACAGTACATTAGTAGGTTTTTCTCCTCTTATTATTAATAATATTATTTGATTAAAAATATATTTAACTGTTTCATTTGAACAGTTTCATATACCTGATACATATACATGAATAAAGCAGACCAATACAGAAATCTGAATTATTGATCTCATGCATTATTTAAAGTGTCATTTCTGATATTGGGTCGTGTTGGGCGTTCCCGGCTGCTTCGTCACCATTTCTCTGTTTCGCTGTTTGGGCTTCATGGAAGATGGGGCTTCTCAGCTGCTGCTTGAACAGGTTTGAAATTAGAGTCTCTTTTTATTGGAATGTCTTAATGCTCTTCAGTCTGTACTTCTTTCCTTTTCATGATTATATTTCACAGATTTACCCCACACTGTCTCTATTCTCTGTACATATCTTCCTTTGCACACCCTGGTTGTCTTTATGGTCTCTTTCTGACCCACTGATGTGAGAGCCTCGTGTTTTTCCCATCATGCTCTCCTCCCACCTTGTGGTAAGGCGGTGAACCCCCGGCCGGAGGTATTAAGGACATGATTTACAGGCCCATTTTGTGAAAGAGGACCACTCAAACGAGCGATCAGTTTTCCATCTCAGAGGTCCTGTGCTTCTGTTCAGGATCTTGAAATTGAAACAGTGGTCTTATAATAAAAGAATAAAAAACATGCAGCCAGATCAGCTTTTGTCATGATGTACACATTTGGACTCACTGAAACAGTTTATTTGAAATTAAAAACAAATGTTGCATTAAAAAGTGTTTTAATTGAGACAACAGTGACGACAGTAGTTCTTACATTTAACGGGTACATATTTACCAAGAACAGTCTGCTTCATAACTCTTAACATATTTTTCTTCTAACGATTTGGTAACAGATCCAGTTTAAAAAACTCTACTTTTCTCAGTAGCAGCAGCAGCAAAACTTAAAACTTGAATCTGGAGAGTCACCAACTAATATTTTAGACAGATTTAAGAGGCCAAGCGGGAAAACAAGTTTCCTCTCCCTGAGAGCCAGGACAATTTAACACCAATTAATGCCTTGGAGGAAGTCCACGGTCAACAGCACACGACTGTTATGACTGCAGAAGCTTTCTGCGGTGATTTGGCAGAAGAGGCAGGTTGTCTCTAATTTTTAAGACTTAGCTCTGTCAGAAAGGTTTAATTGTCAAACTGTTGTTTTACTGTTCCTGGAATGGAAACCTGTAAGGGCTGCAGTGTCTGTACTTCATTCAGACTGGCTTTTATAGAAATATATGGAAACAACACGTTCAGATGCTGGAAGCACTGTTTGCTAATGTGACCATCGCTGTATGATTATCCTAATTCAAATCCACGTTTTCACAAAATTTGATTTTAAAATAAATGTGTAATAATAAAATAAATGGTTGCCCTTTGTCACCGATTCTGTTTATAACTTTTATGGACAGAATTTCTAGGCGCAGCCAAGGTGTTGAGAGGATCCGTTTTGGTGGCCTTAGAATCGCTTCTCTGTTTTTTGCAGATGATGTGGTCCTATTGGCTTCATCAGCTCGTGATCTACAGCTTTCGCTGGAGCGGTTTGCAGCTGAATGTGATGCGGCCGGGATGAGGATCAGTTCCTCCAAATCCGAGGCCATGGTCTTGAGCCGGAAAAGGGTAGCATGCCCTCTCCGGGTCGGGGAGGAGGTCCTGCCCCAAGTGGAGGAGTTTAAGTATCTCGGGATCTTGTTCACGAATGAGGGAAAACTGGAGCGTGAGATCGATAGGCGGATAGGTGCAGCGTCCGCAGTGAAGCGGGCGCTGTACCGGTCTGTCGTGGTGAAGAGAGAGCTGAGTCAAAAGGCAAAGCTCTCAATTTACCGATCGATCTACGTTCCCACCCTCATCTATGGTCATGAGCTTTGGGTTATGACCGAAAGAACAAGATCTCGGATACAAGCGGCTGAAATGAGTTTTCTCCGCAGGGTGTCTGGACTCTCCCTTAGAGATAGGGTGAGAAGCTCAGTCATCCGGGAGGGACTCGGAGTAGAGCCGCTGCTTCTCCACATCGAGAGGAGCCAGTTGAGGTGGCTCGGGCATCTGGTTAGGATGCCTCCTGGACGCCTCCCTGGTGAGGTGTTCCGGGCATGTCCCACCGGGAGGAGACCCAGAGGAAGACCCAGGACACGCTGGAGGGACTATGTTTCTCGGCTGGCCTGGGAACGCCTTGGGATTCCCCCAGAGGAGCTGCTCCAAGTGGCTGGGGAGAGGGAAGTCTGGGCCTCCCTACTTAGGCTGCTACCCCCGCGACCCGACCCCGGATAAGCGGAAGAAGATGGATGGATGGATGGATGTGTAATATTTTGTTTATTTTATATTTAGTGTTTTACAGTAATTTAGAACTGAATGAAGGTCAAGTCACAACAGTTTTTTTTATAAAGCACATTTAAAAACAGCAGCTGTTACCAAAATGCTTCACAATAAAATCAAAGGCAATTAAAGGAAAATTTCAAGGATTCAGGGTTCTTTACTGTCATTCACATCACATGTGGTACATGAGGTGGAACGAAACTGTGTACACAGGGTCCCAATTATGTCCCAACAAAAATACAAACCAGAAGTTGGGACAAGTAGAAATAAGTGGCTGGAAAAAGGAAATTGAGCATATAACGAACAGCTGGAAAACCAATTAACACTAATTAGGTCAATTGACAACATGATTGGGTATAAGAAGAACTTCTCAGAGTGTCAGTGTCTCTCAGAAGACAAGATGGTAAGAGGATCACCAATTCCACCATTGTTGCACAGAAAGATAGTGCAGCAATACCAGAATGGTGTTACCCAGCGTAAAATAGCAAAGACTTTTAAGTTATCATCATCAACCGTGCATAACATCATCAAAAGATTCAGAGAATCTGGAACAATCGCTGTGCGTAAGGGTCAAGGCCGTAAAACTCTACTGGATGCTCGTGATCTCCGGGCCCTTAAACGTCACTGCACCTCAAACAGGAATGCCACTGTCAAGGAAATAACAGAATGGGCTCAGGAATACTTCCAGAAAGCATTGTCAGTGAACACAATCCACCGTGCCAGCTGAAACTCTACAGTGCAAAGAGGAAGCCATTTCTAAACAAGCTCCACAAGCTCAGACGTTTGCACTGGACCAGGGGTCATTTAAAATGGAGTGTGTCAAAATGGAAGACTGTTCTGTGTCAGATGAGTCACGATTTGAAGTTCTTTATGGAACACTGGGACGCCATGTCATCCGGACCAGAGAGGACAAGGATAGCCCAAGTTGTTATCAACGCTCCGTTCAGAAGCCTGCATCACTGATGGTATGGGGTTGCATGAGCGCTTGTGGCATGGGCAGCTTGCATGTCTGGAAAGGCTCCATTAATGCAGAGAACTATGTTCAGGTTCTAGAACAACATATGCTCCATCTAGACGTCATCTCTTTCAGGGAAGACCCTGCATTTTTCAACAAGATAATGCCAGACCACATTCTGCAGCAATCACAACATCATGGCTACGTAGGAGAAGGATCCGGTACTGAAATGTCCAGCCTGCAGTCCAGATGTTTCACCTATAGAGAACATTTGGAGCATCATAAAGAGGAAGGTGTGACAAAGAAGGCCCAAGACGATTGAACAGTTACGCCAAAAATACACTACATGCGTTGCAGCTCCGCCCCGCTCCGGTCCGACCTCCGCAGCAAATACGCACCCATTATAATCAATGACAGAATTTACACTGGCTCCGCACGGCGGCGGCGAGCTGCGGAGAGCGGACGGCAGTCCGTCAAAATTAGAAATTTTTCTATTTCTGCCGGATGACGGAGCTGTGCCGGAGTCAACTTTTGAAGATTACGTCGCACCAACAGGAAAAGGAACGAGCACAACTTCCGTATTTACAAAATAAAATCACCACAGGCGGACTAATCCTAGCTCTATACGGATTTATTTGTACAAAAATGCTGTCAAACTATCATTTATGACTATTCTATGACTAAACTATTATATTTATGACTATGACTACGCCTACAAACGCAATACAAGAAATAAATAAATAAAAACGTATTTTATTCTGAAATGTAAACATCACTTCCTGTTGCTCAAACCATGTAGCTTATTTACGAGAGAAGATCAAGGCAGCAGTCTCTCTACAGTTGTTCTCCTTCTTCCACCGAATGAATTGTTTTGTTCTGACTTCACTTGATTTATCGCGCGATCTCGCACGTGTCTCGGAGCAGCGCATCTATTCGGACCTGAGCTGAGCGCAGGTAATGGAAATTGGACTCGCTCAGCTGCGACCTGCGGAGCGGGGCGGAGCGGAGCCGCGTGTAGTGTATTTTTGGCGTTAGAGGCCTGTATTAGACATGAATGTAGAGCATTCCTATTTCTAAACTTGAGAAACTGGTCTCCTCTGTCCCCAGACGTCTGTTGAGTGTTGGAAGAAGAAGGGGGGATGACACACAGTGGTCAAAATGGACTTGTCCCAACTTTTTTGGGATTTGTTGACGCCATGAAATTTTGAAACAACATATTTTCCCCTTAAAATGAAACATTCTCTCGGTTTGTACAAATTGTAAAGAAAAACAGTAATAAGATCCAAAACTAGCAATATACTACATTCACTAAACTAAGAATACACTAAGCACTAAAAGTACAAAACAATTTGCCAAAACAACAGCAGCACAAACATGAGTCTGTGTGAGCAGATGAGGACGAATGAATACAGCAACATTAAGTAAATCAGCAGCATGAGATCAGCAGCTTGGATAGTAAGCAGCACATATCAACAACCAAGTGGCATCACAGTGATTTTTTCAGTTGTTGTTTTTTTCCCACAGTGATTCTCCTGGTTTTAGAGATTCATGAGTCTAACAGCCTCAGGGTAGAAGCTGTTCCTCAGTCTAGTGGTTCTACACTTAATGATCCTCAACCTCCTTCCTGAGGGGAGCAGGGCAAAGAGTGTGTGTGTGCTGGGTGAGTGTGGTCCTTCATGATGCAGGTGTCTCTCTTCCTGCATCTGGAGGTGTAGATGTCTGTGATGGTGGAGACTGACTCCAACATCTTCTGTGCAGCCTTCACCACTCTCTGCAGAGCTTTTCTTTCTGCAGCTGTGCAGCCTCCATGCCACACGTTGATGCTGGAGCACAGGATGCTCTCCATTGCACACTTGAAGTTACAAAGTCCACACAAAATAATAACAAAATGTAATTAAAAGCATTGAGAAAAAAACACAAGAACACAAATATACTAAATCAAATTACACTATGTTGAAAGTCAGAGAAAACAGGTGTGTTTTTAAAAGGGATTTAAAAACAGGGAGGGAAGTGGCCTGACGAATGTCGGGGGGCAGATTGTTCCAGAATTTAGGGGCCATGACTGAAAAAGGCTGATCTCGTCTGGTTTAGATATAACAAAAAACAGCTGGTCAGAAGATCTCAGTGCCCGAGATGGAACATATGGTTGAAGTAGGTCAGAGAGGTGGGAGGGTGCAATGCCTTTAATGCACTTAAAGGTCAACAGGAACTTTTTTTAAATCAATTATGTTACATACAGAGAGCCACTGTTTTACCATGGTGTGGATAGAAAGAGAAATGGAGTAGGGGTGGTCCTGAAGGAGGAGTTGGCAAAGAATGTAGTAGAGGTGAAGAGAGTGTCAGATAGGGTGATGTGTCTGAAGGTAGAAGTAGAAGGTCTGATGCTAAACATAGTCAGTGGTTATGCTCCACAGGTTGGATGTGATGGGGAGGAGAAAGATACATTTTGGAAAGATCTGGATGAAGTGATAGAGAGTATTCCCAGGGAGGAAAGAGTGGTGATTGGAGCAGACCTGAATGGACATGTTGGTGAAGGAAACAGAGGATGAGGAAGTGATGGGTAGGTTTGGTGTCAAGGAAAGAAACCAGGAAGGACAGATGGTGGTGGATTTTGCCAAGAGAATGGAAATGGCTATAGTCAATACCTATTTCCAAAAGAGGGAGGAACATAGAGTGACCTATAAGAGTGGAGGAAGGAGTACACAGGTCGACTACATTCTGTGTAGAAGAGGAAACCTGAGGGAGATTGGAGACTGTAAGGTTGTAGCAGGGGAGAGCGTGGCCAGACAGCATCGGATGGTTGTGTGTAGAATGACTGTTGTTGTGAAGAAGAGAAAAAGAGTAAAACCAGAGAAGAAGACCAAATGGTGGAAGATGAAGAAGGAAGAATGTTGTGAGAAATTCAGAGACGAGCTGTTAAAGGCTCTGGGTGGTAAGAAAGAGCTTCCAAGTGACTGGGCTACTACAGCAACAGTAATTAGAGAGACAGGTAGGAAGGTACTTGGTGTGTCATCTGGACAGAGAATAGATGATAAGGAAACCTGGTGGTGGAATAGTGAAGTGCAGGACGCCATTCAAAGAAAGAGATTAGCCAAGAAGAAATATGACAGTGAGAGGACTGAAGAGAGGAGACAGGAATATAAGGAGATGGGACATAGAGCAAAGAGGGAAGTAGCTAAGGCAAAGCAGAGGGCGTACAATGAGTTATATGGGAGACTGGACACTAAAGAGGGCGAGAAGGACTTGTACCGATTGGCAAGACAGAGGGATCAGGCTGGAAAGGATGTGCAGCAGGTTAGGCTTATAATAATAATAATAATAATAATAATAATAATAATAATAAACTTTATTTGTATAGCACCTTCCTACAATGCCTTGCATTGACCAAGGTGCTTAACAGGATAAAAAGATGAATAAACTGGAACAGTAAATCAATGAAAATAGAATAAGAAACAACAGCAATAAAAGAAGGCAATGGAAATAAAAAATGCTACATACTAAAATAACACAAGTAATAAAAGTTACACACTGAAAGCTTTTTTGAACAAGTGGAAATAAAAGGCAATGGAAATAAAAAATGCTACATATTAAAATACCAAAAGTAATAAAAGTTACACACTGAAAGCTTTTTGAACAAGTGGAAATAAAAAGGCAATGGAAATAAAAAAAAATCTACATATTAAAATACCAAAAGTAATAAAAGTTACAGCTTATTTGAACAAGTGGGAATAAAAAGGCAATGGAAATAAAAAATGCTACGTATTAAAATACCAAAAGTAATAAAAGTTACACACTGAAAGCTTTATTAAAACTCTAAAAAAGCTAAGTCTGGTCCTCTGGACATTCAAAAAATAAAACAAAACAAAGCAAAAAAAATGTAGAAACGTTTCGTCTTTCGTCCGAAAGACTTCCTCAGTCTGAGTTGCTGTGTTCAGCTCAGTCTTATAAATAGCACCCTCCCACAGTGTTGCACAACCAGTTGGCTGATGACAGCCTGAAACCAGTTGCTCACATGATCAAGGAGGGCCATCAGCCTAACAATGGATCATTAGCACCCTGATGGTTGTTTGCTATTCACAGAGGGCTGAGTGATACTAGCAATAACAGCATTGTAAGAGGGGGACAGTTGAACCCGGAGGCCTCCACCCCTGTTTAATGATGGACGGTTTCTTTTCACAAAGATGGCCTCCTTTACTCCTCTCTCAAACCATCGTTCCTCTCTATCAAGGATGTGAACATCTTCATCCTTGAAAGAGTGACCGCTGGCGTGGAGATGAGTG
>JBBPBX010093319.1:0-13578 GCA_038048925.1 Garcialebias charrua
TGGTCTGGGATGCATGGCTGGTGGGCGGGCCCTTTACTATGGTGGGGACCCGCTCCCGGTGCTTCCTGTCTCTGACGGCGGTTGGGCGGGCGCTCTTGGCCGTGTCGTCCATGTGGGATTTCGTGTCCTCCTGGGCGGCGGGCTGACTGCAGTTAGCAGGGGTTTTGGCGGCCCTGGTGGGTGTGGGCTGTTGGTCCTGCTGGTGGTGGCCCTCGTGGCCGTGTCCCTCTCTGGTCTGGGGCTCAACAAGCCTGGAGGTCGGAGAGGTGTTTGGCCTCGATCCTTGGGTGGACGTTGGCGAACTGGGGGGGTATGCAGGGTCAGCGGGGGAGCTGACTCGCTGTGGGAGCAATGTTCCTGCAGTTATTTTCTCCCCATCCCTCACCACGCGCCTCCGCCCTCTTCATTTCAAATTAATACATGTAGGGATTTGAGGCTCAGGTGTGCTGCAACGTTTTTACATCTCTGTTGTTCAGAACCACCTGGAACTCAATTTTATTATACACCTTAGACATTCATTTATATACATCCTCATAAAATTCACATGGGTGAGCACTATGGTTATGGGTGGCGAGATGACACCATTCTCGCCTACCGTGCCTGTGCTCACTCACAATTATGCATTTAGACAGTAAGGGCCTGGGTTAGAGTTGGGGTGGAGGGGAAACTGGCATAATGCCAGCCTTTGCTCCTTCTCTTTCCCTTTTTAAGTGCACTTTAAAACAACACACATCAACAGCACATTTGGGGACGGGGGTGTATGTGTCGGGGTCTAGGTTTGTTTAAATTTTATTTTTTTTCTCTGACCCCCCTGGTTCTCTGGCGGCTATTCTGGGGGTGGGGTCTGGTAAGGTGACGGGCGGTCGGGTGTTGTCTTGGACTATGGGGGGGTTCGGGGCCTGGGGGATCGCCGTGGGCAGGGCTGGCATTGCGCTCCCCCTGGGGCTGCTTGGGCCCGGGTGTCCTGTCCTGTCGGCGGGGCGCGGGTTGGGCAGAATCTTGGATGTCTGCTACTCTCCACCCCAGAATGAATGGGGCTACCTCCTGGGTTTGGATGTGGGCTGCCCCATGTAGGAGGCAGGTACATGTCTTGGACCTAGGGGGTATAGAGTGTGTATCGGGATTATGAATGGAACGTGTCGTTATTGTTTGTCTTTCTGTGAGTGAGGGTGAGGATGAGGGTGGGTCTGAATGAGTGTGTCTGTGTATGAATGTTTGTCAGGCTGGGACTTGGGCTGCCCCCTCTCTGATACATCTGAGGCTACTCAGTGTCGCGCTCCTGCCGCGTGGCCACCTGGTGGGTGTTCCTTTGCCTGCGGGCGTGCTTGGGGCCCTCACTGTCTGGGGTTGGGCGCTTGGGCGTGTGTCGGCTCGGCCTGGTGGCTGCCTGGTGGGGCTCGGGTCTCCTGGTCCTGTCGGGTCTGGGCCTGAGGGGTGGGCGTCCCCGGTGCCCGGGCCTCGGTGACCGGCCCTGGGGCTACGTTGGTGCAGCGGGCTCCGGCGGGGGCCTGTGAATTTGTCGCTGTTGACCCCGGGGGGTCATTGTGTGTAGTCACTGGTGGGGCTTCTCCTGTTCTCCCCTTTGGTCGGATCTGGGGAGTTGGTGAGTGGCTCGTCCTGTTCGGGTGGCCCTGGGGACTCTGGGCTCGGGGTCCTGCTTGGGGTCTTGGGCTCTGGTTGCCCCTTTGCCTGCCTCGGGCCTTGGGGGGGCGGATCTCTGATTCCTCACGATTACTATTGAATGTTCTATTGGAGGAAACTTTTTCACTTATGCATGCTCACAACCACACGCAAATGGATGCAGGGATGTATATGTAGATATATGCAGATATGTAGATGGGTATATGAATGAATATGAATGTATATGTATGTATACTGTATATATATTTGTAGGTATGGTATGTATATTTATGGAAATCTACTGCAAGGTCATAAATGTTATTAGTCTTTATGCATGTGTTGCTGTGTTCTGTCATGTACTTTGCAGGATTGCAGACGGAAGTTGGGTGTGTTTGCCTTGTGCTTTTTTGTGGATAATTGTTGTGTTTTTTTGTTTTACTTTCTGTCTTTCCTTTTCTTTCTCTCTATTATTAAAAAAAAATCATATCGGAGTGAGAGGATGGCTGTAAGGTGAGAAGGGAGGCCATCTATAAAGGAAAAAAAAAGTTACAGGTTCAGTGCTGAATGTCTCTGATTTGCCACCAAGGAGCTTACAAAAACCAGAAGAGCTGACATGGCTCAACCCTCCATCCTTTTTCTTGGCCCTAGTCTCTACCTTCTTCCGGGAGCACAGCCTATCAGAGTGTATCAGTGGGGTGACTATGTGGGACCTCATTGGTCTTATGTGTTTCTGATGGTGAAAAATGGGTGAAAAGTAAAAATCTATCTATGTGATGGAAGCCAGCAAAATAAAATAAAAACTACTCCTTATCCGGTGTTGACCTTGTGAAGCTCACTCAGAGCAGCTGGGCCTGTCTCATCTGTACAGAAACAGGCCATAACTGGTCTGTCACTGGACAGACAAGACTGGGGGTCTCAGCATGATAAAGTAAGATAACTCTAACACCTCCAATGTGTGTCCCATTGGTATATGAATGTAATAAAGCACTGATTAGTCTCTTTAGAATGATTTGTTCAACATACTTTGAAGAGATCAAGTAGAGTGCTGTATGAATGGGTAAATGAGCACACATATTGTAATGTAAAGCTCTTTGAGTATCTTGATAAGATAGAAAGGTGCTATATAAGTACAGTCCATTTAACATTTACACTGTATTTATTCAGTGGGTCTGAATGCATATGCATGTCACACATTGAATGACTTTTATTTGTAAAACATTTTGACAGCCATGTATAATTTTCCTTGCAATTCACAATGCTGTGGCACTTTGTGGTGGTCTATCACATAAAATCCCAGTAAATTATTTTGGAATTCAGGTAATACAAAAATATGTGGGAAAATTTAGAGGTATGACTTTTTCAAGGCACTATAACTGAACTTTCATTTATTTATTTTGTATGCTTTTGCCAATAAGCAATGACACTTTCAGCTTCAAGAACAAGTTGGTAAGACACACTAACCAGGCAATGATCCTTTTGTGTATCCATTGATGGTATATTTGATATGGTTGTCTGGAGAATAACCATTTGGATTGTACATGCTTGTTTTCTCATCAAAAACCCCAAAGAGAAATACATACTCCTGGTGATGGCTGACCTGTTTTCCAGACTTATCGAGACTGCCTGCAACAAAGAGGAAAATGGACTGAAATCAAAATGGCGATTTAAAACCAGCAAATGTTAACGTCTGATTAAAAAAAGCAACACTAACCAGGCTTACAGATGAGTAGAGTACCAATGAGACCAGAGTTGTAGTCTTGTACCACATTTTGATGGGAGATATAGGTATGGGTGAGGCACGTAGGGTCATCTGGCAGAGGTGAAACTTCTGGTGTAACCTCCCAGTAGTAAACATGCTCACTATTAGGACGCACCATATCATCCTCTTTTTCTTTTTGGGACGTGTTGTCAAAGTAGTTGGCCCCTGTGGAAATAAAGAGTCAAGTTTGATAGAGAAAAACTTGTCTTTTTGACTGTTCTCTCTTCAGGGAACTGCTGCTAAAAAAGTTAATCATCCTCCTCCATCTCCCTTTTGTCTTCTGTGTTCTTTGTCCTCACTCCAACTACTGTACCTTCATATTCTCTGCCTCTATACATCTCCTCTTTGCCTTTCTTTCTTGTCTAATTTTGGCAGCTGCAGTTCTACCATTCATATACTAATATACCCAATGTCCCTCCTCTGCTCATCCTAACCATCATGGTCTGCCCTCTCTAACTTCATTTACCAACCCAACGATGTTCAGTCAGGTCAATTGGACAGTTTATTTTGTTGTCATGGCGTTTCGTCCTTCATCCGAAGGACATCTTCAGTCTAAGAAGCCCACCAAATCAAACTGAATCCCACAAACATCTCACTCCGAGAGTGGGAAAAAATAGTTTGCTGGTAATAATATGGCCTCCTGGGCCCTCCTGGGCCCATCCTCTCCCCCTTCAACTCCTCTAAGGCAGACCAAGTGGTTCAAAACACCCAAGTTCATGCTCATGAATTCAATCTCATGTTGAGGTTCTCCTTGGGAGTGGCAAGGATGAATAGAGAGAGTCAGTCAGAGAGTCAGAGAATCTTTATTGTCATTTGCACCGCATGTGGTACATGTGATGAAATGAGATTATGTACACAGGGTCCCAGTTACATTCAACAACAAAATGTAAGAGAAAAACAGTAATAACATCTAGGATTAACTAAGAAAAACATCAACTAGAAATACACTAAGCACTAATGTAATAGAAAAACAAAATCATTACAAACAGACAGCCGCACGAACATGAGTCTATATGAGCAAATGGTCACATATGAACACAGCAACAAGAAAACAGATCAGCATCAGCATGATGTGATATTTTGCAGTGTTTACTCTTATTATTTATTTATTCATGAGTCTAACAGCCTCAGGGTAGAAGCTGTTCCTCAGTCTAGTGGTTCTACACTTAATGCTCCTCAACCTCCTTCCTGAGGGGAGTGGGGCAAAAAGTGTGTGTGCAGGGTGAGTGGGGTCTTTCATGATGCAGGTGGCTCTTTTCCTGCATCTGGAGGTGTAAATGTCTGTGATAGAGGGGAGACTGACTCCGACTAGGGTTAGAATTGAGATCATTCAAGGTACAGTACAGGTTGAATGACTGTGAAATAAAGTTAGGAAGGTCTGTACTTCAGTGGGGCCGAGATGGTGTAGAGGCAGGGCAGCCGGCTCAGGACCGGAAGGTCCGGGGTTCGATCCCCAGTCACCGCATACCTCGTTGTGTCCCTGGGCAAGACACTTAACCCCGAGTTGCTCCCGGTAGGACTGGCTGGCGCCTGGCATGGCTGTCTACCACTACCGGTGTATGAATGTGTGTATGAATGGGTGGATGGCTGGTACTGTGAAGCACTTTGGGGTCCCTCATAAGGGGCTGAAAAGCGCTATGTAAGTAAGCTCCATTTACCATTTACCATTATTGGTCCACAACACTATTTTTGGAGCTTCCATACCAGAAACTTACAAAAACAACATGATCAGCGAGGAAATGGTTGTTTGCAATTTTGCTGGTCATTCAGTGATGTAGCTCCACTAGTCAGTCAGGGACTGCTCATGTCAAAATCCTGAAATCAGAGCTGTTTGGCCTGGAACCATGAACAACATGGTCCCATAAACTGGGCTGAGTGGGGGTGGGAATTGGTAGTGAGCAGGCCCTTAACTGGTGTGGAACCAATGAAAGTTGAGACTGTGGCAAAGCACCATAAGCTCTCTTTCTATGATTCTATGATTTTCCTACAAATCGGTGTAATTTGCAAACATCATAGTAAACGAGGATTCCTGCTGGACCATCACCAGAGCAAATAAGAAGGGGCTCAGAGACGATCTTTGATGCAGTCCCACCTCCACTTTCAAGCTATTTGTCACTCCTACAGTACATCTCACTACTGTCCTGCTGTCCTCGTACATGTCCTGTACCAGTCCAACATAACTCCCTGCCATTCTAGATTTCCTCATACAACCCTACAGGTCCTTTCTTGGCCCCCTGTTATATGCTTTTTCTAAATTTCCAAAGACACAATGAAGTTCTTTCTGACCCTCTCTGTATTTCTCCATCTGTATCCTCAAAGCTATGACATCTTTGGTTATTTTCTTGGTATACTGCTGCTCACAAAAAGTTACTTCTCAAGTCTAGTTTCCACAACTCTCTCCCAAGTCTTTATTGGATGGCTTGTCAGTGTAATCTCATTGTAAGTGCTACAACTCTACATCACTCGTGTTCCTAAACATGGACACCAGCACACTTCTCCATTACTCGGGTACCTGTATTTTCACAGTCTCAAGCATGCCACTGAATAACTGTCAAAAATCTAACTGCCATCTCTCCAAGACATTTTCATTCCTCCAATGGTAGTTCACCAGGTCCAACTACTTTCCCCTTCTTCAACGTTGTCAATGCTTTCTGAATGTTATTCTCACTAAGTTTTCCCACTTCCAGGTCCAGAGTTTCTATGACCTCTACTCTAATTTCTCGTTCATTCTCTTCATTAATTAGCTCCTCAAACTACTTTTTCTATCTTTCCATCAAACTATCTTTGCTTGTTACACCATTATCATTTCTATATTTAATAAACCAAACCTGATGCATAACCTTTCTACCCTGATCTCTCTGTCTTGCCAGTTGATACGTTTTTCTCCTGCTTTTTAGTGTCCAGCCTTTTGTTCAACTCATACGCCTTCTGTTTTACATTTGCCTCCTTCCTCTTTGCCCCATGTTGTAGCTCCTTATACTCATGTCTACTCTCTTCAGTCCTCTCAATGTCCCATTTCTTATTGGGTAACCTCATCCTCTGGAAAACCTTCTGCCCTTCACTACACACTCACCAAGTTTTCTTGATGTATTTTATATGTTCAGAAGATATGCCAGGTACCTTCCTACACGTGTCTCTAATCTTTGTAGTAGCCTAGTCATCTGTAAGCTCTTTCTCACTACACTTTCAATTTTTGAAAGGAACCTTTCTAATGCCATTAGCCACACACCAAGATGGAAGTCATTACCTCACTTATTTTTCAAGATACCATGCTCACAACATGCACAGATAGGTGGATGGATGGATGGACAAGCAGAGGGTATTTCCCCAATCTTTGCTCCACTACAGCGAACAAATAAAAGCTTAAAACCTGCCCAAATGCACTTAACTTTGCTAACCTTTTATGCACACAATACATGCACCTTCCTTCTCTGCATCATGTCAGCCAGCTCTCCATCTTTGCCTGTCTCCAAGTGGCTCAAAAATACACTGGCATCTGCTCCCTTGTGGCAGGGGGAAGAAATTCAGATTTTTTTAGATATCCTTTACCATACCATACCATACCATTTTATTTATAAAGCACTTTAAACAGGAACAAGTCCACACCAAAGTGCTGGACAAACAAACATGCAACAGGCAACACAGACAATGAAGTACAACACGAAAAACATAAAAACATTGCAGATCATAAATAAAACAGTATGGTATGGTATGGTATGGTATGGTATGGTATAGGTTCATATGAAGAAGCGATAATTACAATTTTCAAAACACAATGTCACAAACTATCCTTTGAATAAATACAGATGCAGTACATTCCAAAGGATTTGTAATACTTCCTGTTGGACTTCAGAACAGCTTGCTTTGATGACCTTCTTGTCCTAGTTAATATTTTAGAACAAGACAAACACAATTGTTTGTTGTATTGGCAAATGTTTGTGTTAGAACAGTCCACCAGCGGGTTAACAGGCACTCACCCTCTGACTGCTTCCCGTAAGCCACCCCATGTGGATGGATGCTGTACGTTCCACTAGCCATGTTTCTGAAAGTGACCACGATCGTCTCCCCCTCCTCAGCTCTCAGCGTGGGTCCAAGTAAACCTGCAGAGAAACAAAGGCTGAACGTTATGTAATACATTTCTACAGCAGTTGTAGTTTTGTGTTTGTCTCAGTGCCCTGAGGCGACTTCTGTTGTGACTTGGCACAGTACAGTATAAATGAACTGAATTGAACAGAGTGTGTCATTAAGACACAGGATCAAAACAAAACTGACAGTTTCCAACACTCTTACTGAATAGTTATTTTGACAAGTCCAAGTTATCAAAAAAATCCTATTTCTGTACTTTCTAGACATCTGTTCTTTAATAATAACATGCACACAAACACATTATTTTCATAAAGGACTAATATATAATAATATTTTTCTTCCCTCTGCTACCTTTCATTTTATATTTTGTATTCTTATCATTTATGGGATTGTTTTGTATTGTATTTTAAAATGAATAAAAATGTATGAATAAATAAATAAATAAAAATAAAAATAAATATAAAAATATGTATGATTTAACATTTTCCAGAAATGTTCTAAGAATATGAAAGTGTCCTTTGGTGCAAAAGTTGTGGGAAGAAAGAGAGGACGTAAAGGTGCTTAGTAGAGAAGTAGTATTTTTAAAACTGTCTGCAATTTTTTCAAGCAAATTCAAAGAAGGGACAGCTGTTCATTAACTGTGGTAGCGCACAAGGGCAAAAATTCAGTTTAATATTGAAAGAGGGGAGGGACATTGAGATGCAGGGAGTTTTAATAAGATTTTTTTTTGGTGGGGGGGGACTTTAACAAGAATTTATAACCTCAATGGGAACTCAAGCTCCATTCTTCCATGTGACAGATAATCATTCACCTCTATACTAACAAGGATCTGTCACGAGTGAATGCTTCATGAAAACAATTCATTCTCCAGTCCTCAGGCTGCCTCCCACACAACTTTGAGGTCTTGAGCAGGTGTATAATGATCTAAACCATTCTTCAGCTAATGATGAAGGGGGACATCATTTTTTAAATAAATACTGTAAGTGCATATTTTTGTGCATTTTAGTGGGGGATATGCTTATTGTTTTAATAATGCTTAAAAGTATAGTTTCCTACTGAAATCTGTTCAAGTAAAACAACAGAGAGAAACCAGCAACAAAAAGACAGAACATGGAGGCTGACAGATGATTTCAATTCATCCAAAGCTGAGGCTCATGTAAGAATGACTGTACAAGTTCACAGACAGCAACGTCACAGCTAGGAACAAAATGGTAACTGTACTTACTGTATGCAGCACCTTTCTAACTGATCAATACACTCAAAGCTCTTTACAACACAATCGTGCCTCAGTTACACATTCATACAGCACTCACTTTTACGTTTCCTGCCCTTCAACCCAGTAAACATTACAGTATACACAACAAGAATGTGTCTTGAACATTATGTGTATGTCACAAATATCACAGGAAATGTATTAATTTTCAACCCATGGTGGTATAGTTGGTTTGTCTTTTAGTTCAGTTCCTTTTGTGGTTTGTTTTATTTTATTATTAATGTTCTTTATGATTCTTGTGTTTTTCTGCTCCTCGTGTTCCCTTTGCCAGTTCTCATTTTCACCCTCAGTCAGCTTCTGCAGTTTTTCCTGTCAGCCCCACACACCAGTGCCCACTTCATAATCACTCAGCTGCTTCCATTCTCCCAATCATCTCTGCTCTATATAATCAGTCCCTGGTTCACTACTCTTCAGTTCTGCATTGTGTTTGTTCTCCAGATAACCCTGTCCCCCTTTTGCTTATCTGTGTTCTCCTGTATATGTAAGTTTTGCTCCCTTGTCTCGTTTGTCTCTATGTGTCCCATGTGATGGACTGGAGACATGTCCAGGGTGTCCCCCACCTCGCAGTGACTGCTGGATATGGACACCAGTGATCCAGTAAGAAAGAAGCAGGTAATATGCTGTTGCAAAAATGTTAAACTAAGAATTAAAAACCTCACGTTCTATTAATTTTCAATGCTTTGCCCTTCTCATTAACATTAAGATCACCAATGATAAATCTTGATAAACTCTCAACTGATTTAACTAATTGTAATGTATGAAGTAGGTACTTTAAATTCCAAAAATTTGACTTATCAGTGACCATCAGTGACTCTCACAAAAACCTTCAGTGAATTTGAGATTCTTTAGGTCTTAATGATGGAAATCACTTTCATCTGTAACTTAATTTTATTTGTGTATTAGTTTATGAAAACAATATATTTAATTCTCCCACTAGGACCGCATTATAAAGAAAAGTTTGCTGAACCGTTACATACATACTGATCCTTTCAAAAAAAGTTTAAAAACCATCTTTAGTTGCCTGAGAATTGACTCTGAAGACTGTTTATAATCATATCCAGACAGAGTCAGAGTGTGTAGTATTAATGTCAAGCAATATTTACCTAACCAGGATGGGTGAGCTTTAGCTCGTCTGAAGTCTTTATCATACTCCCGAAAAACCACTTTCTTATACGTGGGACCAGACCTGGAGATTAGTGGAAAAAGATGAATTATTAATGGATAATCATCATGTGACAGAAAGAATTTCCACATACATTCACTATGAAAATGTATACTCTATTTTAAATGTAAGGGTTTAAGAATCAGGACATATCCTGTCTGGAGTGAGCGTCAACCGCATAACAGAAATCTAGACATCCTACACGAGCCCAGACATTGTTCCCAGTATGAGACCAGCTCCCAGGCTGGTTTCAGTACACATTTTAAAACACACATCTTTAGTGCACAAGCTCTCGCTCCAACAATACAACATAGCAGCACACATGAAACAGGATGTCATAACTTCATTTCTCAACAGCAGGACGTTTTGTCTGGACTCATCCTCACAGCTATTTATCCTTAGCCTGCATCTCATCATGCTGATGCTGATCTGTTTTCTTGTTGCTGTGTTCATCTGTGACCATCTGCTCATAAAGACTCATGTTCGTGCTGCTGTTTATAATGATGTTTTTCTTTCCACTACATTAGGGCTTAGTGTATTACTAGTTGATGTTTCTCTTAGTTAATTCTAGATGTTATTACTGTTTTTCTCTTGCATTTGTTGTTGGATGTAACTGGGACCCCGTGTACATAATCTCGTTTCATCACATGTACCACATGCGGGGCAAATGACAATAAAGACTCTCTGACTCTGATTAAATGACTATAGTCCAGAGGATTTTATAGACAAGGAGCTAAAATATGGGACTGTAGTGTCTAACAGTCCTTCACAACATAGAGTATACTCCATGTGCTAACAGAGGTCATGCAAATATCACATGTGAATGTGCAACATGGTTACTGTTTCCAGATTTGATGTAAACAGCTACTTCTATCATTTGTCTTAGACTAAAACTTCTATAAAAGGAGGTAATAAATGTTGCTCTTTTAATTTGAGCTTATGTTTGTATATGAAAAACACATTATAACATCTTATATTGTATGTTATCAATTATTTAACATAGTTGGAAGACCAGGTGAGCTAATTTTTTAATGCTCTGATGTGAAAAGAGTAACCTACAACAATTTTACTCATTAATTCAACCTTCAATTCTACAGGTCAGTCTCATTGAGCCTCGAGGGCTCATTTACAAGAGAGACTTGATTTTAACAAAGAACACAGATGACAACAACATACAATCATATACAAAGCACATGAAATGGAAAAAGTACATAGAAGAAATAATATAAAACAAAACAAAAACAGCTGCATTATAAAATTGTGTAAAAAAAACTCAAAACAGTGTTGGTTTTTGCCATGAACTTAGCAGAGAGGGGTCAAAGTCCCCAACTTCAGACCTCACATTACTGAAAAGTATATTGTAGCTAATGAATGTGTCTAAAGTGAGTGTATGAGTCTCAGAGTAACAATGATAATATCCTAGATCAGGAACAGGCTGCTCAGAAAACAAACAAGAACAAACTGGACCACACAGTACAAACTGAGTAACAGTAAGGAAGTGAGTGTTGCTTACAGCTAAACTGAATTTTAAAATAGAAATAAGCATAAAACAACAAAATTCCCAATGATCGCAGAAACAAAATTTTTATAATTTAGAATAAAATTCAGTGTGGTGTCCAACCTCGTGTCGTTGCCAGAGTAGTTCCAGTCTATCTCCACTGCAGCGATGTAGTAGTGTCTCTCCTTGGATTCTTGTGGGCTCGATTTGACCTGAAGGACCATCAGAAGAAGCAGAAGAGGCAGGAGGCGCCTCACTCTGGTCCAAGAACAGAGCCCCATACCTCCAGGTGATTCAGATCTGTTCTGTAAAGCTGTGAAACTCTGATCTGACACAGAGCTCGGTTCAGTCCTTTATCTATACTGGCACACACACATGCACACACACACCACGCAGTCAAACACCGTGTACCAGGGCAATGAACTTGGCCTCTGCTGTTTTCTTTTCCCTTTCAAAATAAAGCTGTGTGTGTTTTGCTGTAAGTCGTTCCTGAGGTTGTGTTAATTTCTGTTATTTTTAAAAATGACTGTGGGAGAAGTTACACTGATATCTCAGATCCCAGTATGTCCCAGTACACCAGATTTAAAAATAATCACATCTTTGATTTTCCTTTAGCCAAGATTTTTTTCATGTGAACGAACTTCTTTAGTTCATGTAGCTTTTACTTATGGGGGCAATAAATTCCATAATGTTGTGCTTCTATAGGAAAAAGAAATCTGACCAAACAAGTTTCTACATAGGGGAGTTATGTAATTTTGTTGTAATGATCCTCTAGTGACTCTGTAACTGTTTTGCTTCTGTATAAATGAACTTAATGGATGAGGAGTTAACTTATCGATACACTTAAAAATTAATTTAAGAAAACAGAAGTTAGAAAAGCTTTCAAAACTCATTAAGTTATGTTTTTCCAGGATTAGACAGTGATGTGATCTTATTGGCTTTTTGTCCATTACTTTTATTGTTTGGTTATACAATGAGACCATTGGCTTAATAGCTGTTGTAGTAGCTTGGGCCCATGAAGTCATACAATATGAGATATGAGAGAATATCATGGCATGCACTACTGAAGAGCAGCCTGAACAGGAATATATGGTCTTATTAATTTGAAACAACCAATGTTTCTTTTTACTTTTTTGGAAATGTTGTTTATATGATTCTCACATTTTAGATGTGGATCTAAAAACAGCCCAATATATTTGAATTCTGTTACATTTTTAATAATTTCATCTTGTAGATAAATTAGAAAATGTTGTTGTACATTGTTTTCTAATGGAAAAGCACATTGACACAGTTTTACTTAAATTGATAACTACCGTAATTCGTTATTGAATAACCAACGGTTCACTTCCTCCATACAGGCAGACAAGACATCTGCTGCCTGTTGTGGTGTCTTTGCAGGTGCATAAAATACTGCATCATCTGCGTAAAGTTGACAATTTACACCATTGCATACAAAAGGTAGGTCATTTATAAAGAGACTGAATAACAGTGGCCCTAATATAGAGCCCTGTGGAAGTCCACTTTTGATGTTGAAAAATGAAAAATTTTCTTGAGCCACTTTAACACATTGCTGCCTGTTTTGGAGATATGAAGTAAACCAGCCCACTGCTTCATCTGAAATTTAAAAATATACAATTTTAGATAGCAGCCAACAATGACTTACGGTGTCAAACGCTTTTCTAAGGTCTAAAAAACCTGCCCCAACCACCTTTCCCTGGTCAAGAAACGTCTTTATATTCTCCACCAAGCAGCAGTTGGCGATCTCGGTAGAGTACCCAGATCTAAAACCAAATTGTAATGGGTGGAGGAGCTGATTAGCTTCCAAATAATCAGTCCCTTGTGTTACTACTATTTTTTTTATCACTTTTGATAATACAGGTACAGTACTTTGTAAGATCGATATAGGTCGATAATTATTCTTAGAACCATGTCTCCCCTCTTTATGTATAGGTACAACAACTGCCTTTTTCCACCCTGAAGGAAATATGGA
Organism: Garcialebias charrua; assembly: GCA_038048925.1. NCBI lineage: Eukaryota > Metazoa > Chordata > Actinopteri > Cyprinodontiformes > Rivulidae > Garcialebias > Garcialebias charrua. Next base: position 13,389 of record JBBPBX010093319.1, read on the forward strand.
GGTACTAATTGATAGCTTAAAGCTACTACAGTATATGTAACTTTTCTAACAATATACTTTTAACATATTTCTTCACTCTGTCACTAGACTGATGTTAGACAGGTAATCTCTGAAAAAAAAACTAAAAAAAAAATATTGTCCCCTTGCTTCTCCAGGTGGTAAATAGGCATAGCTCACCGTTTCAAGGACA
>JBBPBX010093320.1:0-13578 GCA_038048925.1 Garcialebias charrua
TCTATTTAGAGTTCGGTATCATACAAATATACTGACAGTTCTCTCTTTATCATTGCGTACACAGAAGCCAAAAGCTCTCACTGGGAAGGACCCTGCAGAGGAATTCCTCGCCATGTACAGTGATACTCCGCCTTCAGACCTTCAACATGAGGAAAGTCAGACAGTGATTGAATTAAAGCGGCAGATCCAGGAACTGAAAGACGAGAATGCTAAACTGAGGGAGTTGGTTTTTCAAGGTATCACTTCACTCATTTAACAATTACACAGTCAATAAAATTCAAATAATTTAATATTTTTACAAAACTGAACTTTGTAATAAAGAACAATATTTTGTTATCTAATTGGTACAGATCTGCCTGAACTCCTAAAGTCTATGAAGACTGTAATTAATCTAGCTGAACATCCTAAGAGGTACAGTTCAGAACTGAACACACCACAACTGCCACCTCAAAAAGTTCTCTGCAGTCCAGGCCTGGTCCATCATCTGCAGATTCACTGCCGTCCCTCTCCAGACCTACACCCTCAAGCTCCCCATGTGAGTCGGTCATTCCATCAACAAGGGATACCCTGTCATCTAAGGTGATTGGTTAATAAAGAATGAATAAAAACATTCATCACTATACAGTATCCTAAATGCACCTTTTGCATGTCTCCATTAAACAGGTGGAGATGTAAAGTAAAATCATACACTCTCAGGTATTAAACTCATAATTAAACTCATGTATTAAACTTGTCACCTCATGTTAAGAATCATGCACTCCAAATGACTCTGTGCATCTTGTGACCATCTTGATCTGCTGACTCTGTGCATCTTGTGACCATCTGTGCGAAACCAACCGTTTGTTCCTCATTTTAATGTCATGTTCCTCATTTTATCTGCTGATTAAACTGTGACCTTCTCGTGTTAGTCTAAAAACACTGTTGCATTATAAGAAAGTGCTGAATGCTCATTTTCCATTTGCTGAATGCTCATTTTCCATGTGTTATCAGAAGTTTCCACCTTGTGATAGATAAGCACCTCCTCGTTCCACCCATTGTACCACCCTGTTCCTCCTCCAAATTAGCTCCTCCTATGCGAGGGTTTTAATCCATGCTGTGTTACTCTCTGAGCTCAGAGCAGAGCCAGACAGCTTCAGTGCCTGTATTATTTCTGTTCTCAATCTTGCAAGATTCATTAAATCTCTTAACACTAGGAATACCAAACATATGTACTTGTACATATTTTACATATAGCTCCCATGGGAGACTGTAAAATGACAGATTGAGGAATTTGCATTCCATTAGGTGTGTGTGACCCCCTGGGGCTGAAGTCTTTTGTGTGCTCAAAACATCCCCCAGTAGCATAAACAAAACATCTCCCCCATATTCCAACAACAACATTCCTTCTGTAGGTTGAAAGTGCAGCTTTTTACAACACAGACCAAACTTTTGGAGATGTTGATGACTCTTTGCAAATGTCAACGCTAGAAACTTCAGTTTATTTTATAGATACTGTATACGTTTTATACTTTTTATACTACTATGCAAAAACTCAGGACAGTATTACACTTTTATTATTTCATTTTATGCTTATGTTCATTGGGTGTTTGGTGTTTTAGGGGTGTTTGGTGTTTCAGTGTTGGTGTAAATTTTCATACTTTTATACTATTATGAAAAAACTCAGGACAGTGTTACACTTTTTTACTATTTTACTATTTTATGCTTATGTTTATTAAATGTTTTAGTGTTTAGTGTTTAGATGGTTACTGTTGCACCGAGGGACTGAGAGAAACGCAATTTCGGTCCTGTGTATGTCCTGTACATATTGCAGTTCTGACAATAAAGTTGACTTTGACTTTGACTTTGACTGCCTCTAAGCGAGCAGGTCCCCGGTTCAAATCCTGGTCCGGGGGCCTTTCTGGGTGGAGTTTGCATGTTCTCTCCGTGCATGCGTGGGTTTTCTCCGGGTGCTCCGGTTTCCTCCCACAGTCCAAAAACATGCATGTTAGGCTGATTGTTAACTCTAAATTGACCCTAGGTGTGAGTGAGACAGGTCCCTCTTGTAAATGAGTCCCCGTGGCTCAACGAGTCCAGCCTGTATAAATAAAGGTTGAATGAATGAATGAACAAACTGATATGGAGAGAACACAAATTCTGTAAGAATAAAAATACTAAATCTATTACAGTACTGTACAAAGTCAGAGACCCATTGAATGATAAAGCTCTGTATTTGTTGTATAACACAATCATTTTTCCACACTCAAAAGTATGAATGTTTACATGAAAACTGGAGTGAAACAACTTTATTCAATTTTATTTCACTCAGCATGTAGCTTGCAGATAGGCAGATAGGCAGCCGTGGCATAGTGGTAATGGCACTCGTCCACCGATCGGAAGGTTGGAGGTTCGAATCCCGTTTCCCCACACCATGTGTCGTTGTGTCCCTGGGCAAGACACTTAACCCCGAGTTTCTCCCGGTAGGACTGGATGGCGCCTTGCATGGCAGTCTGCCGCTACCGGTGTATGAATGTGTGTATGAATGGTTGGATGGTTGGTATTGTAAAGCGCTTTGGGGCCCCTCATAGGGGGCTGGAAAGCGCTATATAAATAAGCTCCATTTACCATTTGTCCTTCGTCCAGGAAGGACAAAGATGCCTTCCTGACAAAACCGCCGTTCACATAAAGCGCATGTGTCTCCGCGGAGAAACTTATGAACCGACACGGTCCATAGCAGGGTTTCCAGGCCGAAGGCCTGTAAGTCGATGTCCTCGTAAGTCGGGGACCACCTGTACAATCCCGCCGCCTTCAGATAAAAGTGACCAATGCAATCCCGCCTTGACCGTGGAATAGGTGATATTTAGTATTTTTATTCTTACAGAATTTGTGTTCTCTCCATATCAGTTTGTTCATTCATTCATTCAACCTTTATTTATACAGGCTGGACTCGTTGAGCCACGGGGACTCATTTACAAGAGGGACCTGTCTCACTCACACCTAGGGTCAATTTAGAGTTAACAATCAGCCTAACATGCATGTTTTTGGACTGTGGGAGGAAACCGGAGCACCCGGAGAAAACCCACGCATGCACGGAGAGAACATGCAAACTCCACCCAGAAAGGCCCCCGGACCAGGATTTGAACCGGGGACCTGCTCGCTTAGAGGCAGTCAAAGTCAAAGTCAACTTTATTGTCAGAACTGCAATATGTACAGGACATACACAGGACCGAAATTGCGTTTCTCTCAGTCCCTCGGTGCAACAGTAACAATCTAAACACTAAACACTAAAACATTTAATAAACATAAGCATAAAATAGTAAAATAGTAAAAAAGTGTAACACTGTCCTGAGTTTTTTCATAATAGTATAAAAGTATGAAAATTTACACCAACACTGAAACACCAAACACCCCTAAAACACCAAACACCCAATGAACATAAGCATAAAATGAAATAATAAAAGTGTAATACTGTCCTGAGTTTTTGCATAGTAGTATAAAAAGTATAAAACGTATATCTATAAAATAAACTGAAGTTTCTAGCGTTGACATTTGCAAAGAGTCATCAACATCTCCAAAAGTTTGGTCTGTGTTGTAAAAAGCTGCACTTTGAACCTGCAGAAGGAATGTTGTTGTTGGAATATGGGGAGATGTTTTGTTTTGCTACTGGGGGGATGTTTTGAGCACACAAAAGACTTCAGCCCCAGGGGGTCACACAAACCTAATTGAATGCAAATCCATCAATCTGTAATTTGACAGACTGTGGTAAGTGTAGTACTCATCTGAATATTCTGGTATTCCTAGTGTTAAACTTGAACTTCGTTTGGACAGCCTTGCCTCGTTATTCAGTTTATTTCACAATCTGGCGTCACGAACAGGATATTGCGTTTGACTGGACCGCCGCTGGAGACGACCGGACGGGACCCGGGACCGTGGGTCTGTAAGACCTGCTCCTCTTTCCTCGAGTAGACTTCAGAGACGAGAGGACGTTTCGGTCCTCACAGCGGGAGAGCCAGCATCGACAATATTCAACGAACCAACGAGAAGGCTGGGAGGTAAAGTAAAAATCTCTTTTCAAGTTTGAAAGATTTAAGCCGGAGTAAAACTGATACGAGACGCGTTCAAGGACCGTAGGAAATTTGAGCGTTTATTTCTAAACGTAAGAACACGTAAATCGTTGTGAGCGCGAGAACACGTAAATCGTTGTGAGCGTTTATTTTTAAACGTAAGAACACGTAAATCGTTGTGAGCGCGAGAACACGTAAATCGTTGTGAGCGTTTATTTTTAAGAACGAAAGAGCACTCGATAGTGCAAGAACAATTTGCGCGTTAAACTCTTAACGCAGGAAGGTCCGTCCGAAAACCAAGCACGTAGGTAATTCAAATGTAGAAATACGTTAATAAATTACCGCCAATCGTGCCGCACGTAGGTTGTTATGAGGTAGAAATACCTTAAAGACTGCCGCAAATCGTGCTACAGCAGAAGTAAATTTGGAGAGCGCTCGATAAAAAGGAAAAATAAAAAGCAAAAAATAACAAATAAAAATAGATAAACCTGTGTAGTTACACTCGTTTTGAAATAAAATAAAATAATTAGGCGAATAAGCTGGTTATAAAACAGATAAATAAATTCATTCAAAAATAAATAGGCATACAACTTGGTTTTAAACAATAAACAAATTCATTCAAAAAATAAAATAGGCAAATAACCTGTTTTAAAACAGGTAAAATTAACTGAAATATTAAATAAATACAGATAACAAATAGAATTAAATAGATATAGTAAAAAAGTAAATAAAACAGACATTTAAATCAAATAAAAGACAAAATGGGAACAAAAAACAGCAAAAGCGAAGCTTATATACCATGCGGGCCTGAAATTGACCGTATGAGAAGACTTCACGGTGATTTGTGTCTAAGTTTTGTGCCACAGTGGCATTGTAAATTCAATTTTCCAAGAAATGGATCGTTTGATCCACAGGAAATACAAAAATTAGAAGAACAATTGTTAGAACAAAAACGTAAGATCTGCAGCAAGAAAAAGATTCCACAAGGTGAGTTGTTAACAGTGACCAATCATGAGCAAGCTTTTAAGCTGTGGAAAAATGAATCCAAACTACAAAGTCAAAGAGTAATATCAAAAAGCCTTCAGATGACCCAGAAGATTAAGAAAGCAAACCAGAAGGCTCCAAAAGAGACAAAACATTTAGGAAAGAAAAATAAGAAAGGGACAGAAACACAAACTAACCCACTCAATGTTTCTTTCTCTCCCTCTGCTCCACCTGCGACTGGATCTTCTGGCCTCCCACCTCTCACCGTGCCGCTGTATCCTTCACTGGCACATCTGAGTTCACCCCAACCACCACCGTACCCTGAGCCACAGAGAACTGGACAACTTTCAGACTGGGTTCTGGACATGGACATGGACGATGACTTCCAAGGCTCCAAGAAAAAGGAGAAACCAGGAACGTCAACTGAAACAGGTACTGACAACACACCTGACTCTTCACCCTCACCCTCTGATTTGACTAACATCTCAACATCAGACACTGAACATGAGGAAATAGATTCTGGTGGACCAGCCACGAACACAAGACTTCAAGCTGAAATAAATCAGCTTAAGAAACAAGCAAGTCACATTCAAGATGAAATTGAAAAAACTCAACAAGAAATTGCAGACAAAAAGAAAGACAAAACCACCATCATCACTGCACCCATGATTGAGGTGGGGGGAGCTGAACAATCACAATTGGTCTATAGACCTTGGCCACACGCCGTGCTGATTGACATGGCCAAGCAGCACCTGCCTGATAGAGCCCAAGGTGGAGAAGTGATAGCTCTGGCATTGATCACGTTAGTCAGAGTGATAAGACCAACTCTCCATGAGATAAAGGTCATTTTATCAGCAATATATGGCCTTGGGTTTGTCTCCCAAATTGACCCTGAACTTTTTGAAAAGGAAGACGGTTTTCAACTCGTCAGTCCAGACATCAACGCAACAAGCAACGAGGAGTATTTGAAAAATGTAAAAGAAATTGGGGAAAGCCTGGTTAAGGTGTTCCCAGCTGCTCCTTGTTATGCAGACATTGCGAGCACGACCCAGAAACCTGATGAAACTCCACAAGACTACGTGAACCGTCTCCTGCCCATCTTCAAAACCCACTCAGGCATCCGTGAGCCTGAAGGGAACTGGAGACACGAAAAAGCCCCCTCACCATTTGAAATCATCCTCTGCCAGGCGGTCCTGAACGGTTTCCTCTCACCAATAAAGAAATCAATCAAGACCACCTACATAGGCTGGAAGAAGAGACCACGCCTGACTGAGCTCCTGAATCATGCTGAGCACGCATGGGACCTGCATGTGACAGAGGTCACCACCACTCAGAAGAAAAAACAAAAACTGCATGATGACGCTCAACTGACTCTGCTTCAAGCAGCCACTCAGCTGACCCTGAACCAGGCTCAAGCTGCAAATCACCCTCCAACAGCTGCGAATCACCCTCCAGCATTTCAAAAAACTGATTTTGCTCCACCTAGACCACAGCCATGCTTCAACTGTGGAAGCCTGGATCACTGGGTCCGCAACTGTCCACACCGACAAGGACCAAGAGGCCGAAACCAAGTTCGCAACAGGTACGGCAACCGAGGCAGAGGTCAGTTCAGGCCCTATCCAAACCAAGGGCCCAACTGCAACCAAGACTTCAACTTCAGACAAAACCAACATCAAGGCCCGCCCCAAGGCAGAAACGAAGCTGGACTCAGGGGTGGACAAAGCCAGAGGGGTTACTCAACCTGACTAGCCGAAGATGGTGGGAGCCAGGGATTTCAGACCGCAAGTGCCAGCACACACACACCTGTTTCTGAAACAAATGACATACACACACATACATACACAGGAGAAGTTATTCCTACTTACTTCAAATACACTCAAGCTGCTTATCTGAAACTACCAATGATAACTGCAGTGGTTGAAAACATTTCATTACAATTTCTTGTAGATTCAGGAGCAACACAGTCATTGATCATGCGTAAATGTCTTCCAAATGCTCCACTTTCTAACAAAATTGTCCATTCCACAGGTGCATCTGGCCAAACAGTTCCTGAAGCGGTCACAAGTCCGCTCAAGATCATCGATCCTTTTGATCATGAAACACATGAACATCAGTTTTTGCTTTCTGACTCTTGCCCAATAAATTTATTAGCAAGAGATTTGATTCTGAAATTTAGATTGGCAATAAACTGTGCACCTGATGGTTTGACTATGTCTAAACAATTAGAATCTGATGCTCTGGTCTCTCTCACACCCGAATTATTGTTCATTTTTCATCCATCCATCCATCCATCCATCTTCTTCCGCTTATCCGGGGTCGGGTCGCGGGGGTAGCAGCCTAAGTAGGGAGGCCCAGACTTCCCTCTCCCCAGCCACTTGGAGCAGCTCCTCCGGGGGAATCCCAAGGCGTTCCCAGGCCAGCCGAGAAACATAGTCCCTCCAGCGCGTCCTGGGTCTTCCTCTGGGTCTCCTCCCGGTGGGACATGCCCGGAACACCTCACCAGGGAGGCGTCCAGGAGGCATCCTAACCAGATGCCCGAGCCACCTCAACTGGCTCCTCTCGATGTGGAGAAGCAGCGGCTCTACTCCGAGTCCCTCCCGGATGACTGAGCTTCTCACCCTATCTCTAAGGGAGAGTCCAGACACCCTGCGGAGAAAACTCATTTCAGCCGCTTGTATCCGAGATCTTGTTCTTTCGGTCACAACCCAAAGCTCATGACCATAGATGAGGGTGGGAACGTAGATCGATCGGTAAATTGAGAGCTTTGCCTTTTGACTCAGCTCTCTCTTCACCACGACAGACCGGTACAGCGCCCGCTTCACTGCGGACGCTGCACCTATCCGCCTATCGATCTCACGCTCCAGTTTTCCCTCATTCGTGAACAAGATCCCGAGATACTTAAACTCCTCCACTTGGGGCAGGACCTCCTCCCCGACCCGGAGAGGGCATGCTACCCTTTTCCGGCTCAAGACCATGGCCTCGGATTTGGAGGAACTGATCCTCATCCCGGCCGCATCACACTCGGCTGCAAACCGCTCCAGTGAAAGTTGTAAATCACGAACTGATGAAGCCAGTAGGACCACATCATCTGCAAAAAACAGAGAAGCGATTCTAAGGTCACCAAAACGGATCCTCTCAACACCTTGGCTGCGCCTAGAAATTCTGTCCATAAAAGTTATGAACAGAATCGGTGACAAAGGGCAACCTTGGCGGAGTCCAACTCTCACCGGAAACGAGCCTGACTTACTGCCGGCAATGCGGACCAAGCTCTGACACCGGTCGTACAGGGACCTAACAGCCCTTATCAAAGGGCCTGGTACCCCATACTCCCGGAGTACCCCCCACAGAACCCCCCGAGGGACGCGGTCGAATGCCTTCTCCAAGTCCACAAAACACATGTAAACTGGTTGGGCAAACTCCCACGCACCCTCCAGGACCCTGCTGAGGGTGTAGAGCTGGTCCAGTGTTCCACGACCAGGACGAAAACCACACTGCTCCTCCTGAATCCGAGGTTCGACTATCCGACGGACCCTCCTCTCCAGAACCCCTGAATAGACCTTACCAGGGAGGCTTAAGAGTGTGATCCCCCTATAGTTGGAACACACCCTACGGTCCCCCTTTTTAAATAGGGGAACCACCACCCCAGTCTGCCAATCCAAGGGAACTGCCCCCGATGTCCACGCGATATTGCAGAGTCGCGTAAGCCAACACAACCCTACAACATCCAGAGCCCTAAGGAACTCCGGGCGAATCTCATCCACCCCCGGAGCCTTGCCACCGCGGAGCTTTTTAACCACCTCGGCGACCTCAGCACCAGAGATCGGAGAACCCGACCCAAAGTCCCCAGGCTCTGCTTCCTCAGTGGAAGACGTGCCAGTAGGATTGAGGAGGTCTTCGAAGTATTCCGCCCACCGACTCACAACATCCCGAGTTGAGGTCAGCAGCACGCCACCTCCACCATAAATGGTGTTGGTCTCGTACCTCTTTCCCCCCCTGAGACGCCGGATGGTGGACCAGAATCGCCTCGAAGCCGTACGGAAGTCATTCTCCATGGCCTCTCCGAACTCCTCCCACGCCCGAGTTTTTGCCTCAGCAACCACCCGAGCCGCATGCCGCTTGGACTGCCGGTACCTATCAGCTGCTTCCGGGGTCCCACAAGCCAAAAAGGCCCAATAGGACTCCTTCTTCAGCCTGACAGCATCCCTCACTGCCGGTGTCCACCACCGGGTTCGAGGGTTGCCACCACGACAGGCACCAACAACCTTGCGGCCACAGCTCCGATAAGCTGCCTCGACAATAGAGGCGCGGAACACGGCCCACTCGGACTCCATGTCCCCCGCCTCCCTCGGAACGTGTTCAAAGCTCTCCCGGAGGTGGGAGTTAAAGCTCCGTCTTACGGGAGACTCTGCCAGACGTTCCCAGCAGACCCTCACAATACGTTTGGGTCTGCCAGGTCTGACCGGCATCCTCCCCCACCATCGGAGCAAACTCACCACCAGGTAGTGGTCAGTAGACAGCTCCGCCCCTCTCCTCACCCGAGTGTCCAAGACATGCGGCCGCAGATCAGATGAGACGACAACAAAGTCGATCATCGAACTGCGACCTAGGGTGTCCTGGTGCCAAGAGCACATATGGACACCCTTATGCCTAAACATGGTGTTCGTTATGGACAATCCATGACGAGCACAGAAGTCCAATAACAGAACACCACTCTGGTTCAGATCAGGGGGGCCGTTCCTCCCAACCACACCCCTCCAGGTCTCACTGTCATTGCCCACGTGAGCGTTGTTCATTTTTCAGTGGTTGTTAATTGATCCACATCAGAGACATACTCTGCTTTCAATGGCCAGAGAAAGGCTGCCACCTAGTGTCTGTTTTATGACTGAACCACATCTACACTGCACTGCTCATGTCGTTTCAGATCCAGCTGACCCATTAGGGGACTCATTTCTGCAAACACAGACAACACAACTTGTCACCACATCCATCTGTTGGACACAAGACTCATGTTTTGTGCTGATAGATTTGAACAACAAAACAACACCTCAGACAAGTTACTTCACAGTACCTGATTCATTTCCTCACATTTCACTAGCAAAGCCACCTGACTCCCAATGGCGATCTCTAGGTCCTCTAGCACTTAGAGCACACACCACACATGACTGGGAACCACGTGATGATTGTTCCTTCTCACCGTCTCTCAACATGTTTAGGCAAGATTTTTGCCTCATGCTGACAGCACGACCAACAAAAGAAGTGATTGATAACAATGCATGACTAGTTACGTCCATGATGTCTCTGGACGACACTGAATTGGCAGACGTCCCCGCCCATCTCTGGGCCACAACTAAATATGATGTCGGGTTAATCAAGGGCCAAAAACCAATTGAAATAACACCAAAGTCTTCTTATAGACCTAAAATAGCCCAATACCCACTGAAGCCTGAAGCAGAAAAAGGTATCACTCCAGTTTTCCGCTCTTTGCTGGAAGCAGGCGTGATTATCCCCTGCCCTGAGTCACCAGTAAGAACTCCCATCTTTCCAGTCAAAAAGATCAGACCTACCCCTCCAGATGAATGGAGGTTTGTTCAAGACTTAAGAGCAGTTAATGCCTCTGTCCAAGCAAGAGCACCCATTGTACCTAACCCTTATGTCATCCTTTCTCAGATCCCTGCAGGCTCCACATATTTCAGTGTGATAGACTTAGCAAATGCGTTTTTTAGCGTTCCAGTTCACCCCAACAGCCAGTTCTGGTTTGCTTTCCAATTCCTGGGCAAGGCTTACACTTTTACACGTCTCCCACAAGGGTACTGTGAGTCTCCAACCATTTTTCATCAAGCACTGAATGATAGTTTGATGAGTTTCTCTCTGCCTCATGATTGTGCTTTGTTACAGTACGTGGATGACTTGCTTCTGGCTGCACCATCTGAACAGTCTTGTAAAGAGAACACGATCAGACTACTGACATTTCTTGCAGAACAAGGTCACAAAGCATCATTGTCAAAATTGCAGTTTGTACAAACCACTGTCACTTTTCTTGGACACAGGATCTCCAGAGAAGGAAGAAAAATTGCTGACTCGCGTGTTGAGGCGATTGTTAAACTGCCATTACCGGTAACAAAAAAACAACTCATGTCTTTTCTAGGTCTTTGCGGTTACTGTAGGCATTTCATCCCAAACTACGCTGAGATTGAGGCTCCTTTAAGAAAGGTATGTCATGACAAACACTTACAAATGAGCTCACATGTCACGTGGACAACTGAGGCACTGCAGGCCTTTGAAACACTCAAGCAACAGTTGCAAAAGGCTCCCACTCTTGGTATTCCAGATCCTACACGCCCGTTCACACAGGCTGTGGATGAGAGGAAGGGCCACATGACGTCAGTGTTGTTACAAAAGCATGGTGACAGATTGAAACCAGTCGCCTACTTTTCAGCCAAATTGGATCCAGTCGCTGCTGGCTTGCCTCTCTGCTTGCGCGCTGTAGCCGCAGCCGAAAAAGCTGCACTGGCGAGCAGAGACATTGTGGGGTATTCTGATCTGACTCTTCTTGTCCCTCACGCAGTTACTCAAATTCTTAATGAGCAAAAAACTGCTCATCTTTCAACCGCACGTTGGTTACGTTATCACACCACACTGTTGGATATGCCCAACATCACCATCCAACGATGTAATGTCTTGAATCCTGCGACTCTTTTGCCAAACGAGGATGATGGTGAACCACATGACTGTATGGCGGAACTTGAAGTCATATGCACACCACGACCTGACTTGGAACAGAATCCTTTGACTGACCCTGATTGGGAACTTTTTGTTGATGGATCTTCTTCACGTGACCCTGACACTGGTCAGATTCGCAGTGGATATGCTGTTGTCACCCTCACACACACAGTTGAATCATCTTCTTTACCATCATGCTCAGCACAAGCCTGCGAGCTGGTGGCTCTCACTCGTGCATGCACACTTTCTGAAGGTAAGACTGTTAACATTTACACAGACAGCAGGTATGCTTTTGGAGTTGTTCATGACTTTGGAGCTTTGTGGAAACACAGAAACTTCCTCAAGTCTGATGGCCAACCAATCCTTCATCACAAACTTGTGGATGACCTTCTTACTGCAATCACTCTCCCTCTCAAAATTGCAGTCATCAAATGTGCAGCACACACATCAAACACTGATCCTGTCTCCATAGGTAACTCACTCGCTGACGCTGCAGCTAAACAAGCCTCGATGTTGCCCAACCCAACTAACATGCTTTTGTCTTTGCCTTTAAACAAAGCTGATGATGTTTCATTCTCTGTTTCAGACATGCAAAAGTTTGCACCAGCCAGTGAAAAGGCAAACTGGAAGAAACACGGATGCATTTTTCAAAATGATGTGTGGGTTGGTCCAAATGGTAATCCATGTCTTCCAAGACACTTTTTCCCTTCTTTTGCAGCATTGACACATGGATTGGACCACGTGTCAAAAGGAGGGATGTTGAGACAAATCAATGAAAATTGGTTTACGATTAACTTTCATCAAACAGCCACACAACACTGTGAGGCATGTTTAATCTGTGCCACACATAATGTTGCTAAAGCCATTAAACCCACAGGTTCTGGAGCCCACAAAACAATCACAGCACCATTCCAACACATCATGATTGATTTCATTGAACTAACACCAGCTCAAAACAAAAAATACTGTCTAGTCATAGTAGACATGTTTTCCAAATGGGTAGAAGCCTTCCCGACAAAGCATGCCACAGCTAAAACAGTAGCTAAACTTCTGTTACAAGAAGTCATTCCCAGGTGGGGAATCCCACAAAAAATCTCAAGTGATAATGGCCCCCATTTCGCAAATCAAATCCTTGACGACATATCACGAGCACTGAACTTTGATCTGACCAAACACTGTGCCTATCATCCACAAAGTGGAGGGGCGGTCGAAAGAGAGAATGGAACATTAAAAAACAAACTGTCTAAGATCTGTGAAGAAACAAAACTTAACTGGGTGTCTTGTTTGCCGATTGCACTAACATATTTGCGCATGCGGAGACGAGCTAAGCATAACCTCAGCCCATTTGAAATCCTTTTTGCGGCTCCACCCAACATGGGCGTGGGACCAATCTCAACTAGTGATCTAAAACATTGTGATCACAACATGCTGACGTATTGCATTAATCTGACTAACCACCTTAAATCCATCAGAGAGCAAGTCCAGGGAGGGCTACCCAGCCCAACTCAGGTAAAGTTACACAACATAACTCCTGGAGACTTTGTTATGGTTAAATCTTTCAGGAGGAAACACTGGAACTCGCCCAGGTGGACCGGACCCTACCAGGTATTGCTCGTGACCCACACGGCCGTGAAAGTCGCTGAGAGAGCTACTTGGATCCACGCCGCCCACTGCAAGCTGTTCCGAGGTACCAGGTCACCAACAGAGGACCCACTGGCAGGAGAACGAGTTTAATCATCCCAGAGGAAAAGAGCGCCAGAGCCTTAAATGCTGGGTGCCAACAGGGGTGCAGCAAGTATCGGAATCTGCACGATTTGATACCACCGAGGGTGCA